>APFE031550236.1:85807-113349 GCA_000404065.3 Pinus taeda
GACAGAACACCAAAAGGACACTGCTCACAAACAGATCACAGATCAATACACCAGTATTTTGACGTGGTTAAAACCCTCAGAGTGGGAAACAGTCCACGGCCTCTGCCAACGTGGCTACTACAGGCAATTTATTAATAAAAGAATGAAAATTTACATAAGCTTCTCTCATGCACGGTGAACCTACAAAAGACCCTCCATGCGCTTTAAATAGAATTCATGGACCAATCGGGTGTCAAGCCACGGATCAAGTGTCGGTAACACCGAGGAGAGAATGAACCGTCGGATCACTACATATCGTGACCGTCGGATTGTAAGTTACAAAATGTACAACGGTAAAGAAACACACTTTACCTAACTCTATGCCTAACTCTATACTAGACCAAGTTGAACTTAACTATTCCTATGTGTCGGAATATCCTAACATCCCTTTCATAGAAAATGCTTAGCAGGATTAGGCCTAAAGCCAACAAAAATTCACACATGATTTGCAATGGCCACACTTGGAGAATAAGTTAATATAACTCTAGATGTAGAGAATCCTATATTAATGAATAAATGCAAAATAACTGCAGACGGTAGGAGAGAGAATGAAATAATATGAAGAATTTGGAGGTTTATCTATACTAGCGAATTGTTTGGCTACACCATAAATCAGGGTGTCCAAGATCTACTTAGGTGGGCTGGCTGTGGCCAAGCCATCCTTTTTTGAATCTCTAATGTCTATTCAGCCATACATTTTTTTCCTGTTAATGTTGAGCCATATTTTTTTCTTGTTAATGTCGAGCCATTTAAACTAATTTTTTCCCCTAATGTTCAACTGGCCAATCCCTAACTCTTCTCATATGTGAAGCAGATTCCCTTAAAGGGAGCTGTCGCCTTACCTTGTTTCCCCTTAATTTTAATGTCGAGCCATCTTTTTTTCCTGTTAATGCCGAGCCATTTAAACTAATTTTTTCCCCTAATGTTCAACTCGCCAATCCGTAACTCTTCTCATATGTGAAGCAGATTCCCTTAAAGGGAGCTGCCGCCTTACCTTGTTTCCCCTTAATTAAAAAGTCATTAATCACCTCTAATATCACACTCACTTCATATTCGTTAATTATGCATTCCTCTTTCTTTTCCTGCATCAGAACTAGTGTCATAACAGTTCGAATCGTGCATCAAAACTAGTGTCATAACAGTTCGGAGCAAAAGTAGGGGATGACTTACGAAATTTTGCAGCAGAGATTAATAAAAAAGAGATGCTAAAGAAGGGGCAGAAGTGGAAGGGTGCATTCTGTCAGCTTGAAAACAAGCGCAAAGAACATTTCCCTTATCCTTATCATTAGGTCTATTCCAAAGGATTGGCCTTATCTAAAATCGTGCTCAGATTTGGTTGGTATATTTGTCACATAAAAGATTTTTTAAAATCAGCTGGAAATTACTAGCTGCTTCTCATTTTTTACGTTTTATTCTTGGACACAATTACAGTAAATATTATGCTAGCTAATAGCATTTTGGCATGGGCATAGAGCAGCAAAAGTTTTGGCAATGGATTTCTTGATGCCAAAGCTGATAATGTTAGGGGGATAATGAGATTCGGAGGAATGTCGTTTGCCTAACACTTAGAGGGGATTCTTCTTTGGAAAACTTTGGTGGAACAGAGAACATGGATCTTGACTACTTCATATAAATTCCAAATTCAATAAGATAAATAGCACTGTGAGAGTATTCTTCAGGCCTGTTCTGGAGTGTCCAAAACAACCATATAAGGGGGTGGACATCGCAAGCAAGAGGAAATTCAGGAATGCCTATAGCTGGGACCATGAGGACGTATCAAAGTCCCAATACTTCCCAGTGGCAGCTAGGTGAAGCACTGTACAACCATATACACAAGTATTGGTTTTTGAATGTGAATTTATTTTTGAGTAACAATTACATTATGAAATTGAAAACTCCTGAGAATAAGGTAAATATTATATAGTAAAGACTCTAACATATCTATTTTCCTGATGGCTAATTAGGAACAGCTAACAAACAAGGCGGACAGTGAGTACCTGACACAAAGCAAAGTTCAAGGCTTATGTGCTTATGTTTTCTATGTTATGAGGCCTGTATGCCTAGCACTATTATACTCATCGAGCCACAAGAAAGTAGGTGACATTTAGATTCATTCCCAGCCTCCCCTTCCTCCATCTAGCTAGCCTTTATGTATTAGTCGGGGAGGCATCCATACGTTCATAACTCCTGTTACTGTGAGAAACACATTTGAATATAGATACTATGAGAAATCCATATAAACCAGGTTTGATACATATCCACAAATGGCCGAACCAGATATGCAACCTCTGAAATCTGATGTCAAGGGCTATATCAGATTCGGTTCAGATTTATTTCAGATTCCAGTTTAGATTTATATGTGCAAGTATCTTATGTGATATGATAAGAAAATGGTCTTTACATGGAAATGGTATCCAAGAATTATTTGCCTCACCCAAATGTTCCTTTAACTGACTTGCACAAGAAGGGTATAGAAGGCCCCAGCGTCCATGTTGCTAGCCCAAAATCATACAACTACAATAGAAATAGTCACATAAGCACTATATACCAAAGATCTGAACATTATTGAATGTGGAATCCATATGCAAGTTGCATCAAAAATAGATCTTCTGAACATTATTGAATGTAGAATCCATATGCAGATTACAACAAAAATAGATTTGACCAATACATGGTTTCTCACCCGTATATGCAAACTAACTGTTACATTACCTTAATTGAAAAATGTGGGTTAACATTAGTCCTAGCTAGTCACTGTCACGGATAAGCTAACTTATCCAAACTCTTTAAACATCACACTGTAGTTTTATAAGGAAATATGTGGAAATATGTTTAATAGATTATATTAGTATGTTCCTTTCTCATTTTTTAAAATTTTTTAGAGGTAAACTAATGCTAGTATTAGTTTAAAGCATTAAAAGTTATGAACCACTACATGTATGCACCACCTGCATGTTCACCACCACTGCATGTACGCCTACCACCGTTTCGTTTAGATGTAAACAGGTGTCATACAAGTGTCACACATTCGAAAGTTTGCAGTACTATGTCATACACTTCCCCTTTATCACACCACTATCACGAAGAAAACAAGAATTTTTAAGAAAAACCAGGTGGATGGCTAACAAATACCAGTTCTAGTGGTGTTCGTTCCTGCATTGTCCTTCCAAGGGCACGATGTTGGTAATCCCTCGGCCGAACCAGACCTGCTCATGGAGGTGGAGAACGCAGTTGATGGCGAGAGACTCACCCGGGCGGGTGGAGATTGCGAGGGAGCTATGCACTGAACATCCAACCGACCTTAGAACTTGCTCCCTTCCTGAATGTCAATATTGCCTCACTACTTCGACCGAAGACCTTAGACTTGTCCTTCATCAACCAAACTGACTTCATAGAATTGATATAAAAAACCTTATTACCTGGGAGGATCAATAGTGACGCCTACCTTCATCGACTAACTGCTGCCTTACCCCTTAGAACTGACACTGATGACCCATTCAAGGGTTGAATTCGAATTGCAGGCCGAGAGTGTGCGCGAATCCTTCGAGTCGTCGCCCGGTCTTGCGCAGCGGCAATAGAGCTATTGAATCTGGATAATAGTTAATACACGCAGGCAGTCCCAAAATGTCCAGTCGAGATGCTCTCCAAGTGACCATTATAATAGCAGGGGTTCTATAGAAGGCCCTTGTTATATTCTTGTTCAACTCAAAGGGCAATGATCTATAGTCCATGCGGTTCTTCCCTCGTGCTCGGCCAAGGTTTGCATGAAGGGAGGCCTCTGCACGCCCTGCATTATATAGATGTCGACGACATGAATCAAAGGCGAGTCGGTGTCCAGCGCCTCGAGTATTGCCTAGTTCGCCGTCATATGCCAAGAGATTTCTTAAATGCGTCGCACTAGATTTGATGACACCCGTGTCGATGATGCCCATCTGCTCGGACCTCTCAGGCCGCTCGGACTCTTCTTCTTCATCGTGAGAATCTGACGAGCCGAGCATTTCATTGAAAGATTTTATTTTCTGGCCTATAATGTTCCTGCAGTTTCTGTTGCTCCGATTGTTGCTACCACTGCATTTGTATTCTTCGTCTCGGTGTATAAATCTGCATTTGTATTAGCGGAAGAACCTATGAAACGGAGTGGAACCACACAAGCTCTTCCGATGAAACGTTGGCTTTCTGAACTGAGTCACATATGTTAGCTTGATGCAACATTTAAGTGGCGTGGTTAGGGATTGCATGCTATTTAATGGTGATAGAGGATTGAGTGGTAAGGCATGTGGCTCTCATGCTAAGGCTCACATAGTCCACTAATTTCATTTTTATTTGTATTTTATTCCACCCATTATATTATCAAGTTGATACTCCTCCTTTACAACTATGCCTTTTTGAGTTTCTGTTTTTGCACACTCTCATCTCAATCTCTAAGCATTCTCTTGTTCTTGTTCTTCGTTTTGATTTTTTTATTTTTTCATTGTCAAGCCATGAAAGGTAAATCTCAATGAACTATGTTGATGGCATATTTTGGCTTCCCTAGATCCAACAAGACTGAGCAGGTAAGTTGATGAGCTTAGGCCTTCTTTCACCGTGCTTTTCATGCATTTTTAACCTCCTGTTTTGCTATGTTTAAGGTCCAATGTGATATTGACTTAAGACATCAAAAGTCGTTGTGCATTCAATGGAAACATATGGTTTCCCAAAAAAAATTGTAAGATTGTTAAGGCAATGTCTCTATTTATGTTTTCAACTGTGGCTACCCTTTGTTTGTTGCAGGAGCTCTGGTATATTTCCAACGTTCATAGTAGTGGTCTTTTTATATCCCGCCGCTGGGCTAGGGTCTGGTATTGGACGTATTTCCACCAATGGTATTCATTGACAAATCATATAATAACTTTGTGTTTAGTTTTCAATGGTGTCCTGTATAAAATGTTTTGAACCATCGATGAATAATTTAACAGGGGAATTGAAAAATACAAGCAAATGAAAACTAATGCAGGCTTAGCTTAATGATCATCACAGGCAGCTTCTTTTGTATCATCACAGGCAGCTTCTTTTGTACAACCTTGAAAGCTAAACTTCATTTTGTGCTAGCATGAGTTGGGTTCTCTTATGGATGTAGTTTCACCAATGGTCTTCATTCATAGAAGATATAACATTGACGCAAGTAGGAAACTAGAGAATGCCATTTTCTAGTGACTATTCTTTGCTGGATTTCAATTTTCTTGCAAGTTTGACATTTTTGAATTGCAAGTACCCAAATCCTTACCCTTTACCGAATCCTTACACAGTGGTTTGGCTTAAGCCTTACAAATGATTTTGCATATTAGATTATCACATGCATGATAGATTTTGATATTTGAGCTGTATATTTGTTTAGTTGTATCTTTTAAATGTTACATGGTGCAATTCAGTTGGTTTGGATTTTGATTATCTGGTCCTTGCTTATTCTGTATGTATATTGAACAACGACCAGCAGAGTAGCTACAAAAGAGTTGGACCGTATAGATATCTTGTTTGGGCAATATTCGGACAAGGATGCAGAAGGCATAATAGCGATTGATTATAATATTTGTTGAAACTTTATAGTAAATACATTGTGATTTTCTTAAATTACTAATGATAATTGTTTCAACTGGTTATTGCTTTATTCAGTTGCTAGCTCTCTCTAATGTCTATTTAATGAATTTAGATTTTGGTTTGCAATTTCTAGTACTGGCAAATATATTTCATCTGGCCTTTTATCCAAACCAAAGTATAATTCAGTGGTTTAGCAAGAGTTGGACGTTGTTCTGTTTCACAAGTCCTTTCACAGTGTCGCGGAAATAACAAAGGAGCAGTAGGGGCTTCCAATGCATTGTTGGAAATTGGAATGTTTATATTGAGATGACAGTTTTGCAGAAACATTAGTCTCCTTGGCCACAAGAACCCATCGTTGTAGAGGCAAACAGTTACGGTGTACAATATGGCCTAGGCTGACAAAGCCTGCTGGTAAGTGGATCCCTGATCATACTGCCCTCCATCATAGCAACTCCACACCTTTTAAAATGTGGATACTTGATCAATCTCCCCCAAATAGATACTTCCCTTTGCAAATCCCATGCCTACAAAATCAAGGCATTGTATGTGGTTATTGCAAAAATGAAAGTACATTCCAATTTGGAAGAGGGTTTTATCAGAAGACATAGATTTATGCATAGCTACAAAGGCTAGTAGGTTTATGAAAAATCAGTTGGAAGATAGACCATGAAGCTTAAATTGAACAAATGTGCTCTCCTTTCGGAAACACTGCAAATGTAAAAGCAAAATTTGAAAGCACTAGAATTTGAAAAAGGGTCTTTCTGTGAAGATAGATTTTTATTAACACAATGTACTTTCCTTTCTGATTTTTATTACTAGAATTCCATTTTCTGGTGGCTATTCTTTGTTGGATTTCAATTTTCTTGGAAGTTTGACATTTTTGAATTGCAGGTACCCAGATCCTTACCCTTGACCAGATCCTTACACAGTGGTTTGGCTTAAGCCTTACAAATGATTTTGCATATTAAATTATCACATGCATGATAGATTTTGATATTTGAGCTGTATATTTGTTTATTTGTATCTTTTAGATGTTACATGGTGCAATTCAGTTGGTTTAGATTTTGATTATCTGGTCCTTGCTTATTCTGTATGTATATTGAACAGCGGCCATCAGAGTAGCTGCAAAAGAGTTAGAACGTATAGATATCTTGTTTGGGCAATATGCGGACAAGGATGCAGAAGGCATAATACAGTTAGTGATTATAATATTTGTTAAAACTTAATAGTAAATACATTGTGATTTTCTTAAATTATTAGTGATAATTGTTTCAACTGATTATTGCTTTATTCAGTTGCTAGCTCTCTCAAATGTCTATTTAATGAATTTAGATTTTGGTTTGCAATTGCTAGGACTGGCAAATATATTTCATCAGGCCTTTTATCCTATCTTACAGAGCCCTACGATGATTGTCTATTCTGAGAAAAGAGCGAGAGCCCTTTCAGTTTGGCAATCTCATTTTCCCAGCTTCTATCTGTAGTCTACATTCATTATCTTCTGATTAGCCAGAGCCGGAGAGTGACAAACAGAGCCTCAAGTTCCCACAGTTGGTTTTCTTGGATTATTTTATATTAAGATATTTCAAAAAGAAGATATGCTAATTACCATATGCCACAGAATGTAAATAACCTACTATTGGCCAGAGGTAATATTTTTTAGGAACCATTAGGAACCACCCATGTATATGTTCCATGCATTCCTGCTAAGCAGGACAACACCGTGAAGCTGTCTTTTCATGTTTGATTTTGTATTTCATGTAATATAGGGAGGCTACTCCCAATTAGCGTGCCAAAAGTTGGGCGTGACCTGTCATTGTCCACCACTCCATAACTTTTATTTGCAGAAAACTAAATTTAAACAATGGGTCATAAACCATTTTTGGATTCAAAACCATTTTCACAATGCAACCACTGATTTTAGTTTTCACTGCTTTTCTTGTTCTCTCGAGAAGGCATTTTAAGGCAATCATCAAATTTTCGGATTCAAATTCATCTTCGAAATGCAGACATTGATTTTAGTTCTACTAGCTTTTCTTATTCATCTCATAAAGGCATTTAAGACAAAGGTGAGGTTGCAGAAGGTCTTAGTTGAAAGTTTTGTTCTCGCTAGCCCAGGTACCAAACGTTAGCACTACTACAACTATCCTTCTCTGGCATCAAATGCTAATGGTAAGGTAAAGGAAAACATGATATTCTCCCAGTAAGAGAATGTCCCAAGCCATTAAATCAAGGGCACCAGTGTCTACTTCTATTCAAACTCTCAGAGTTTGAAACATCACAATCTGAAAAGTAAAGCTCATGTTGACCAGTAGACTGTCTGAAATCACAAAAAAAAATCATTTGTTTATTCCTAGCAAATATTGGTCTTTCCAGAACCTCTTGAGAAAAGGTAATTTCTCCTTTGTAATGGTTTCAGGCATGTTAGTTGTTCTTATAGTCTCCATGAACGATTTTTGTGTATGATACATCTCTTTGTTCAATGAAGGCTGCATGTGGTGTTTCTACTTTGTTATGATAAGGTTTATTTCGCAACCCTCTGACCATAGAATCAATCAAAAGGAGTGTCGTCCACATTTCTTACTAAGAAGCAACCACCACTGGCTTCTATTAGAAGAAGAAAGTCCCACTGGCTTAACATACTCCCTCAACTCATACACAGATAGCAAGTTGGTGAGAGTCAGATTGCTGAATGGTCTCTTTGACAACAGTCATGGGTGCAACGCATTGAGATGCTACTTACACATATATGCAGATATAGATATCAGGGTCTAAATAGTGGAGACATGTAGAGCCAGAATACTGAGCCCCCTCTGATGAAGAGTTTACCGTGTGATGAAGAGTTTACCATTTTGAGGGCTCATGTTTACCATGCCTTATCCTTCAATAGTTTCCTTAATAAATACTGAGCAGTGACAATAACATGCTCCATCGATGGTATCACTAAAGGCGAAAGACTGCAGGTACTTTCTTCCTGGACCAAGAATGGATTTAGGTTATGTATCAAAGTCCTTCCTATTTGTCATGTACAATCATGAGAAAGAACCCAAGATGGGTGTTGAAAGTTTCCATCTATATCCTCCTCAGACATCAGTAACATGGGAGAGATAGCCATAATTTGATGAGAGAAGGTGAGAATAGGTCTCTTCTGCTGAGCATGCATTTGCTCTTGAAAATAGAACAAAATCATTCCCGAAATACCAAAATATCTTGGATTAGCAAGATGAAAAACTCTATGGAAACTGCCATATCCTAACCATATAATATGCTATAATCATTCATCAAAACATCCCTTGAAATCTCAGAAAAGTAAACTGAAAACAACTCTATACAAGGTACCATTTCCCAGCCATGCAATCATTCATCATGATTACAATTGAATGAGGTTAGGGTTAGATTCTATAATTGGTAAAAATATCTCTCAAGTACTTAGCACGAGGCCAAGTTCTATGTATATGTGTAACCATATATCATTGTCAGATTTCAGGTATACGTTACATTACAGAGCAGAAATAGCAACTCTGCCATTACAACCAGCTATTTGAAGTAACATATCATACTCAGATTTGAAGTAAAACCCATGTAAAGATGCATGACAGGGTAGCACAGAGTAGGGAATAATTCTAATCAAAGGAAACATTCCCGTTGTCATACAATAAACGGATAGGTCTCTTCTACTGAGCATGCTTTTTCTCTTGAAAATAGAACAAAATCATGCCCGAAATACCAAAATATCTTGGATAAGCAAGCTAAAAAACTCTATGGAAAGTGCCATATCCTAACCATTTAATATGCTATAATCATTCATCAAAACATCCCTTGAAATCTTGGAAAAGTGAACTGAAAACAACTCTACAGAAGGTATCATTTCCCAGCCATGAAATCATTCATCACGATTGCACTTGAATGAGGTTAGGGTTAGATTCTATAATTGGTAAAAATATCCCTCAAGTACTTACCACGAGGCCAAGTTCTATGTATATGTGTAACCATATATCATTGTCAGATTCCAGGTGTACCTTACATTACAGAGCAGAAATAGCAACTCTGCCATTACAACTAGCTATTTGAAGTAACACATCATACTCAGATTTGAGGTAAAACCCGTGTAAAGATGCATGAAAAGGTAGCACAGAGTAGGGAATAATTCTAATCAAAGGAAACATTTCCGTTGTCATACAATAAACTGATATGTTGCCAATACTATGCAAAATTTTCTTTAGTACAAGCATGGTGAGGTAAATGCAGAAAACAAGTGAGAGCAATCAGATTGCTATGGGGTTGGCCTGTATGCTGCCCCTAGCATCTACAAAATACATACAACATCCTCTATACCAGCTATATCAGAACTTTAAGAATGATTGAGTAGAAAACAACTGAAATCACTCCAGATTCCCACTGCCAAATGCATTGGAATGAGGTGCCTACATTAACTGTACTTATGCATGGAAAAGTACTCATAATAGACAAAAGATCATGGGATTGCTATGATGAGCTCTGTATGAACCCTACAAATTTGGCATTATATTTTTTTTTCTACAATTGAGAATCTTGGGCATTCCAAAGAGGATAAGTAGGAATTATTGAATTCAGAAATAGTTCATAAATACAACCATGAATGCCATTATTAAAATAAGGACAATTAAAAATTGTTTGCCACACCTCATTTTTAAAAGGAAGCAGCGGTAGTTGCTAAGAAGTGGGTATGATTGATAAAACACATACGCCCAGACTGAAGCAGGGTCCTTTTGTTATTTATCAAATACAGGTACATGAATGAAGGTGCTATGTTGTATGAACCTGTTACCCAGACATAGACTCAGACATTCAATCAAACAAAGGAACCTGCATCATGAGGCTCTTGCATATAGAGCTTTGGGGTTGATATTCATGCGGAGCTTCTGGGGTTTGGAAGGAGAGGTGGGTAGCTGTATGCAGTGTAACTTCTGAACATTCATTTGATGTTTTTCAATACAACAGTTTCTGAAATACCGCCCAGACTGAAGCAGGGGCCTTTTGTAATTTATCAAATAAAGGTACATGAATGAAGGTGCTATGTTGTATGAACCTGCTACCCAGACATAGACTCAGGCATTCAATCAAACAAAGGAACCTGCATCTTGAGGCTCTTGCATATAGAGCTTTGGGGTTGATATTCATGCAGAGCTTCTGGGTTTGGGAAGGAGAGGTGGGTAGATGTATGCAGTGTAACTTCTGAACATTCATTTGATGTTTTTCAATACAATAGTTTCTTAAATACCTTGATCTTAGAAACTTTGAAAAGCCAAGTAGGATGAAGGTGCTATGTTGTATGAACCTGCTACCCAGACATAGACTCAGACATTCAATCAAATTTCCATAACTTTTATTTGCAGAAAACTAAATTTAAACAATGGGTCATAACGCATTTTTGGATTCAAAACCATTTTCACAATGCAGCCATTGATTTTAGTTTTCACTGCTTTTCTTGTTCTCTCGAGAAGGCATTTTAAGGCAATCATCAAATTTTCGGATTCAATTCATCTTCAAAATGCAGACATTGATTTTAGTTCTACTAGCTTTTCTTGTTTATCTCATAAAGGCATTTAAGACAATCATAATACTTCTGTAATTGTTTAATTAACTTAAGTTTCTAGAGTATAATATAACCTAAAGGCTCAAATGGTAGCAAAATAATTGTTTCATATCCTAGGCACAGTGACCTAGTTTTATTTTGAGAGAATTAATGTAATGCGAGGTGTTATAATATTGATTTAGCAGATTTGTGAAAATTATTTAGCTTGAATGCACATTTAGGTGTAGTAGTGAAAAATTCAAATTCTTGAAAATTTTGACTAACATCCATTACACCAGCAGCAAAAATCTAGTGCTCCATCTGTTTGTATGAACCCCATCACCAGTGAAAAATCTAGTGCTCCATCTGTTTGTATAAACCCCATAACCAGTGAAAAGTCTAGTGCTCCATCTATTTGTATAAACCCCATCACCAGTGAAAAATCTAGTGCTCCATCTGTTTGTATAAACCCCATCACCAGTGAAAATAGACATTGTTCGAATAGATGGTCAATGGTTTCTTCGCTAGCACAATTTGCCCATTCCAGGGTTCTTCAACCCCCATTTGCCTTGCGGCTTGGTCCTTGCAATTTTAGTCCACTTTATGAGCTCCACCCCATCCGAGGACTGATTTATAGCCCATAAATATCTATAGTTGAGCTTCTTGATCTTTTTTAGTATACCTTTTGGGATCTTTACTATACTCGACCAAAAAATTGGTATGCTCTTCTAGCCTCCACTTTCTTAACTATCCATGGCGAGTTGGCAGAGTTATGTATTCAATTTTAGATAGAAACCCAAATATTTCAAACTGTCATGAGCATGAATCTTTCTAGTATGTGTGACCAAGAGAAGAAATGTTCCTTTTTGTTCTTGAAAGGAAAGGAAAAGGAGAATGTTGTCAATAAACAAAAGATGTCATATAAGAATATGTTTGGAAATATTAACACTAGGTAAATTGCCATTCGATATTGCATCTTTAACCAATTTGCTTGGGATTTTTGCGATGGGCAAAAAGATTAAAAGGAACAATGTGCATCCTTGTTGAAGGCCTTTGGATGTGAAACCTAGACTTCTTAAATAGAATAAATAAAATTCATATGTCCACCCGCAATTATTTAGGGGAAATCAAGCCAACTTGAATTACTGTGTCAGGGAATAGTCTCTTGGTTCTTTGTGAGGGCTTTTCATTGAATTTTGGGATGCACAATTCAGATTTATTTCCAGAAGTTATGAAGATGGTGATGCTGAGCATCCTCCACTCCAAATTTATCTCTTTATATCTCCTCTTGGAAGCTGGACAATATATCTATTTTTTTCAAATGTTAATCAATTATATACACTATTTCAAAATATTCAATAGCTTAAAAAATCCGAGTGCGCTTGAATCTGTATTCTGTGTCAATGCCCAGCTCTTCAATTTGGCTTTAATCTGGCCTTTGTTTTTCTTTTTTTTTCTTTGTTCCAAAGGAGGGTATGCATTTTTTTTCATCGTAAGTAGTATTGTGATTTGGAAAGTGTCAAGGGCCACTCTGATTGCAATGAGAAAAATGTTAGGAGGCAATGATTTGAAAAGTAACTAGGGTTATCTGAATGATTATGGGCAAAATCTTGAGTATTTACTCTTTTTTGAATGGTAAGTGTGGCTCATTTGCATTGACAATCTATTATGAACGAAAGGGGTTTTCTAAATTAGCTTTCCATGGTAATGTTGATGTTTAATATATCATGGGAACTCTGGCTTCTGAGTTCAGATTTGTTTCCAGAAGTTATGAAGATGGTGATGGCGAGCGTCCTTCACACCAAATTTATCTCTCTATATCTCCTCTTGGATGCTGGACAATATATCTGTTTTTTCCAAATGTTAATCAATTATATACACCATTTCCAAATATTCAATAGCTTCAAAAATTTGAGTGCGCTTGAATCTGTATTCTGTGTCTATGCCCAGCTCTTCAATTTGGCTTTAATCTGGCCTTTTTTTTTCTTTGCCTTTGTTTTTCTTTTCTTTTTTTGTTCCAAATGGGGGTATATGCATTTTTTTTTTCATCGTAAGTAGTATTATGATTTGGAAAGTGCCAAGGGCCACTTTGATTGCAATGAGCAAAATGTTAGGAGGCAATGATTTGAAAAGTAACTAGGGTTATCTGAATGATTATGCGAACAATCTTGAGTAACTGAATTGGTTTACTCTTTGTTGAATGGTAAGTGTGGCTCCTTTGCATTGACAATCTATTCTGAACGGAAGGGGTTTTCTTAATTGGCTTTCCATGGTAATGTTGATGTTTAATATATCATGGGAACTCTGGCTTCTGATTACTGCCCTCAAATCAAAATCTTCCTCTAATAGCATCACGGAGAACTCTGTTAGATTTAGGTTGCTTCAATGCACTCTTATCAACGTTTCATGGATACAGGGATCCTGATCTGGTTAAAAGAATTGGATCTTCAGTGAAGATGGCAGGAGTTTTGAAAAGCTACATCTGGGAAATTATGAGTGGTTAAGATATGGGCAAGCACTCGAGCGTGTTTATCACTTTGCATCAGGTTTGGTAGAACTTGGTCATGAAAAAGGAGAGTGTGTCGCCATTTTTGCTGAAACTCGATTTCAGATTTCTAGATTTTAGATTTTCAAATTTCTTGATCTATAGTAGGTCCTTTCTAGATGATATAACATGCTTTCTATTTGGCTTTGATTACTGTAATTAAGCTCATGTCACTCTATTACAACACGTGTTTTATTGGTAGGGACTTGCTGCTTCGTAGCTTATTTTGTTAAAGTTTGAAACATGGTTGTGTTTCTATATGGAATAAGTAATGGGTGGCATAGCAAATTGATTGGAATATATTACGTGTGGTGGGACATTACATTAAAGTTAGGAGGTTGTATAATAAGTATGGCACATATGTTTGGAATCTGGGAATTTGAAAAATTCTTCGTCATATTACATGCTCATGTATAAATTTAGAATGTGGTTGGGTTTTAATTATGTTTTAGGTTAAATCTAGTATGATAAATGTGACACATTTCAAGGAATTTTTGGGATGTATGTAATAAATATTGCGAGTGGTTAGCCTTAAGTAGGGCACTAATCAATTTTGTATTTAACTATGTTTTCCATTACTATTATGTTTGGCTAATTTGCTTCTTGCCTTGATTTGAACCTTGACCCGAAAGAATCTTACGTTGAATGAAGTGTTTGTTGCACTTAGATAATAGCTTTCACTCCACAAATTACAATATAAGAATCCTCGGCACAAGTATGCTCAATTCTTGTTTTCAATGAGGAAGAGAGTTACTCGTAAAGTTGGATGATTGAATAGTTTCTCTCTATGGGTCTATCTAAATTTCATGCTAGGTTAATCCCCTCATTCATTATTTTTATTTTTTCCCATGTCCCTCTGTTGTGCCTGGTTAAGACCACCCTGCTCATGTTTTTCTTATTTGCAACTTTTTTTTGTAAAAAATAAACATGAATCATGTTCCTTGAGGAAACCAAGTTAGGTTATTGTTATATTTTGTCTAAAATTTTGTATGAAACAACCTTATGCAAGGTCACAACTTTCACACTTCTTATTTGAATTCCCATCTCGAGCTAGTTGTAGAGTTTTGACTCATCGCTATGATGCCCATGTTATCATTCTTGCATGTGATTTCCCTCTCTCACTCACTGGGTATCCCACTGTGAAAAAATTGTAGATAGCTCAGAGAGGCCTTCTCCCCCTGTTTTACTAGACACCTCTTCCATTTGCAATCCAAATTAATCATTTCTTTCTTTTATTGTTCTAGGCTTATTGTGCACCAACTATTCCAACTTTTTATGATTGTTTGATTTTGTGGGATTAAAGTGGAAATGGTTTTGTGATGCATCTTTACATTCCTATCTAGGCTTCTGTGGTTATGATAAATGATATTATGATGAAAACTCTAGGTTTAAAGCCTCACAACTACTACAGTTCCCTTTGACACTTTCATGGTCCCTCCATACCATGTTTTCCTCTGCATATATTATAATGTTCTTTTTGTGAGGGATTTTTTTCTCAAGAATAAAGCAAAGTTACATATATGAGAAATTTATCTTATGAGCTACGTACACTCAACCTTAATTGATACAGTTCCCTTGCATAAGACATATCATCTAGTCAAAATTGATAAAGACAAGTAAGATAATAATCCCCCTTGTTAAACCCACTTTAATGCAAATTTTCAAATGCACTGGTCAATAAAGAGGTTTATAGGAAACTATCATTCACATTGGACATATTCCCGCAGCCTGCATTATTTCTATGTTCTTTTAAAACATTTCCCTACATGTTGATTAGTTATTAAATACTTAAAGGACCTTGGAAATGTCTGTTTCCAATTCTAGAATGTTGATTGTCTTTAGTACATTTTACCTCACTATATTTTGTTATCTCAAAATAAATAGTACACGCCCATTCCATCTCATGCCATATCGCATCACTTCTTTATACGTATGCTCATTTCAAAAGAAAATAAAAAACGCTCTTAAGTCTAAAGTTTGTTTTACTTACAACTATAACTCGAATAGCCTACTTGCCAATGCAACTTGCTTACAACAATCACTATATCCATTATTCATAAGATAGTTGTAACAATGGATTCAAATTAGACATCCTCTTATAGTTGTTGATATGTTGGTTCATTCATTAAGATATCATGTTGTAAAATATCATCCTCTTGTAGCTATATTCTTCACTTACCTACACTCAACAATCAATAAACCTAGATACATATGCATCAACAAGACTTATTGTTCATCTTTACCTCCCTATTTAATTGTGTTATTTCAAGCACCCAGATTGTTGCGTTAGGTAAGAGCTATGTTGATGACTATTTATTTTTTTAGTTATCATGTAAATAAGGTGTATGATGTCATGAATAAATTTTTTATTTATAGGTATATGTGTTTCTTTAGTAGTGGTTCCCGAGGAAATAGAAGGGGAAATGGAAGAAGAGCTAATGTGACTTGGCATGAAAGCGAAATCAAAAGAATTAAGTTTTCTATTTGTTTTTATGCAAGTTTTGATGAGTTTACTTAGCTCATTCCAACTGGCTACTTATACCTAGGAGGAAGTCTTCCTAGCCCACATGTATCACATAATTCCCCTCAGCCACATCCCAACATCATGGATATCCTTGAGCCTCGCCCATTCCCGTACCACCAACCCCCACTACATGATGGATGGGAGCCTAAACATGTTATACTAGCCTCTCATATTACTCATTGTTCTTCAAGTTCCCATCATTCCATCCACTTCCTGCTAGTGTACCTCAAATTCTTTCTGATTTATCAAATGTTATGCATTATCCTACACAACAACCATTGATCTCACCTACACAAACAAAAATAGGGAAGTTACGTCAATTACCTTACATTTTCCTTATTCCACTCAATCTACCTGTACCCATTATCACACAAGCATCCCCATAATTGATAATGGAGAAAGAAAAGAAATTTCATTACTTTTCTTGCATCGTAATACAAGAAGAAAATAGGAGTGTTAAGAAGAAACAAGTCGTAGAATCACACATGAAAATATGGGAGACATAAGGATGATTAATGCACATCTTTGATGAGTTTTTATGTTGTGTTTTTTGTTCCATATATATATATATATATAGTTGATGATGTTTGGTAACATTGTTATTTCATGGTTAAGGGAGTCATAAGGTTATGTTTAATGTTAGCTGATGGATATGGACTAGTGGGGCCCCACTTACTCAAGATAATTTAAAAATATATTACTTCCTCCAATTAATCCTCTTCTCTCAAAACTAAAGAGAATATTTAATTATATAATTAAAGTAATTGGAGGCAACTACCTTGTAAAATACTTAGGTTAGAAAAGTAGAAAGAGGCCTTTGAAGGAAAGGATTTGAAAAAGAAAAAAAAGTGAAGAGAGGTATGCTACACTTTTGAGTTGTGATTATTTCTAATTATACTTTCCCACTAATTATACTTTCCCATTTTTGAGTTAAAGGTCATAATGGTTTTGTTGATAGAAAAAATAACTTGAGTAGTGATAAGGACGAAGTGATTTGATCATTCAATATTTGTTTTTTACAAGCTTTATTTAGTCCTATTAAATCTTATTGTACTATTAGAAGTTCTGAATAATGTTTTAGTGCTAATTAGTGCATCTTTTGCAGACAATTTGTTGTAATAATATTATCAAAAGGGTCTAAGATACACATCTTTATTCTTATTGTGCTTCTTTCATGGCACCATGTTTCCCTTGTATAGATACATAATATATTTGGCTTCTAAATTTATTTCTAGTCTATATTTTTGCAGAAATTCAAAGAAATAGTTGACTATACAGTCTTATCTTTAATAAAAAATAGCTTATTGTCTACTTTATGATTCAACATATATCTCTTTATAGTTTATGCATAATTTCATAAAAAAAAACAAAGTATATTTTTGACACTTGATGCTTTCATATTGGATGCTCATATTTCTTACATGCTTGGTCCTATGGCCTACGTTGCACACTTTTGAATCTGCAAATAATTTCTATTAATTTCATTGTGTATACGATAACTCCTGTTCAATTTTAACTTGTAAAATGTTATTCTTATATAAAAAAAATTGCTTATAAATTTTGGTTTTTGTTGTTGTCTATAATTTTAATCTGTAACATATATTAACTAAGTAGGTATGGTTGTAAGCAACCATGCTCTACACTCATTAGCTCAGTTATCCCTACAACACTTGGAAATGTTGTACGATGAGATTAAACTCCTCCCATTAATAGGTTTTAGCAACCTAGAGTTGTAAAATGAGTGGAAACAACTTAGAGTTGTAGAAATTATGTTCAATTAGAGAGTTGCAGCAGATTGTACTTGACAGTTGCAACACATGTTCCCCACAGACACTTTCCACAACTGTTGAGAGAGTTGCAACACCTGTGTCCCATGGAGAGTTGAAACAACTATTGAGAGAGTTCCAACACCTATTCTCAAAAGGTACTTGTGTAGCTTCATTCATGTGTACCACACTTAGAACAAAAAGATAGCAATCTCCTAAAAATGTATAAGAATAAGTATTCAAATAACATATTAAGGGGATAATTTACCTTGACCAAAAATGCACCATTATGGATGAAAAGGGTATAAGAATGGCATGCAACCTGGATAAAGGAATAGAAAAATGTATTTGATGGGTGTTAAAAAGATGTCAATTTGAGTACCTATCGCATTCCATTCGACATTATACCTTCCAGCCCCTAGAAATTGGCACATAAATTATTCCTTTGTACATAAGGATTCAATTATCTTTCACCTCATAATTCATGTTCTTACACAGTTCTTTGTGCCTTGTCCTTGGCTACCTATTCCATGTGAGCTACATAAATTTGGCAACATTTCATAATTTTTTTCTTCAATTGCATGACCAATATCTCCTTGATAGAAACTAGCCTTGGAGTCCCTTCCAATTGTCTTTGTCGCCCTTCTTCATCAAGGCAAGTAAATGCCTTATTATAACAATTTAGGAATGCATGGTTTTTTTCTAACCAAATTCATACCATTTAGACAATTATAATAACCCAATGGTATGATGTTCTAGTATACAATTGTGCTCAACCCATTCATATTTATTTCACATTCCTTCACTAGTTAAATTATCCTTGTACTGGTCCGTGTAGCTAACTGAAATAAACAAGTCCTACCATGTTTAGATATTTTTAAATTAAATCATTGAACAAGTTTAAGATCAATATAACTATGACTAGATCCATAATCAATGAAAATTATAATGGAATAGTTATTTATCTTACCTTTAAGCTTAATCATATGACCCTAATGGTAAGTCTACCTATTTTTCAACACTATATAAATTATGGGAATACTTCTACCCATGTCCTCCATTATACCGAACCCTTCAATGTGGTGTACAATCCTCATTTTATCTCCTTTGTGGGCGAATTCCATGTACATGTGTGATCCTTCCCAACCCCAACACGTAATGATTTTAAATCTTGAAATTTTTCTTAATGAATAAGTTCCCCAATGTTCACTTTAGGTTAGATTAGTTTGTTGATTATCTTGGGATTTGCTTCTAAAAAATGAAGGTTTATATTAATTCCTCCTTTGTTCCACCTTGGACCTCTTCTTATCGTCTGGTTTTCTATACGGTTGGTTTAATTTTACCCTACCTATAAATTTTCTCTACCTTCCTCATAGTTTCATCCAAATCCTTAGGCTCATCAAATATTATTTTTTCACCATGGAATGATGGAAGCCCATTTACAAATATATATTTTTAATCTTTTTATCCATCCTAAAACCAACATACCTTATCAATTTAGTGAATTTTCTCCCATATTCCTTAGTTTTCATACCCCTTACCCTTAGTTCAAAGAACTCTTACATTTTCCTTTCATAATAATACTCTCACAAGTACTTCCTTTGAAAGTATATTTTCAATTTTCATATTTAAAAATAATTTGAAATGGATTATCGTAATATTATCAATAAAAAATTCTACTCTTAATGCATCTTTTGTGAGGTCCTCCCTTCTCCTTGTTTCCATATATAACTTCCAAGGGTGAAGGTGGAAAACATCTAAAGAAAGTTTCAAAATGTGAATTACTATTAGAAGTGTCGATTACACTATTATAAGAGTATTTTATATGGATTAAATTTTCATCAAAGGTATCTAGATGCTTCTAATTTTAGCCCCCAAAAATTTGTATCAAAATCCTATTGACTAATGGTGTCTTTCCATCTATTTGTGAAAGGAATGTTGTACACCACCTTAACTTCATTTTTATATTCAGTCATAAAATAGTCCAAAATCTATCGAGAAATATAGTTTCCTTATGTAAAATGATACTCGGTCTCCCAAAGTGAACCTAGACATGTTTAACAAACACATGTTTTGCTTCTTTCCCTTTGATGGTACTTTTATAGGGAATGTGAATGCACATCTTGGTGAACCTATTAGCTACCACAAACAACTAGTCATGCTCCTTCCTGGTTATTAATATACCTCCCACAAAATCCATGGAAATGATTTTGCAAGGACGAGTGGGTACATATAAGGCCCATGGTATAGAATTTTCTTGTTTTTACTAGGATTGTTTGTACAATAAAGTATGCATCCTCTAATGTAATATGATTTGTCTTCTTGGATTCTAGGATAATACATATACCTCTTTAAGTTGGATCTTCCAAACACCAAAATTCCATACAAACTTGGAGGTGTCAACCTCTCCGATAGGTTATAGTTACTCATATTTAGGAACAAAAATATTGTCTAGCCTATAGAGTAACCCATTCTAGAGATAATTGTTAACTTTTCCATAAGCACTTGTCACATGACTTTGGCCATATAGCTACTAAAAAACCTCCTTGAAGTTGTCATCTTTTATATATGTTTCTTTTTATGGATAATGGGTTAAAGGATCCATATGCATAAAATTTCAAAAAGTTATACTATTTGATATGGATGACCTTGAAAGAATTCTCCCAACCTATATTTTGTTCTCTTCTTGTATTTGATGACTAGATGAAATTACTTTATTCAGTAGTTCATGAGGAAATTATTAGGACCTAGACATTTCCCATAATTCAAACATATTACATACATTATTAGGGGCACGCAAAACCACTTTTATTCCATTACTATAAATTCCCGACCATTTGGGATCATCTCTTTTTAGTATTTTTTATTTCTACTAAGCCTATTTTAGTAGGGGTGCACCTAGGATGACATGTGGTGCTAATCGAACTTGACTAGATGACCACATGGATACTTAAACCCCACTTATAATTCCTAACTCATTCCTAGTACCTCTTATAGTAATTATACACTTTCTTTTTTTTTTTAATTTAGAACATAACTCCACTCGCGTATTGCTTATTAAATGGATTTTAGTTCTACTTATGGAGTCTTAATAGTTAGTTATTCCATGTGAGAGTTATTACATCAGTTATAATTAAATTGTAGGTCCACTTACTTCAAGTTAACTCTATCATTAGATATTTTTCTAATTTTCCTTGAACTTATTAGATAAATAGGAAAGTTATTTTCTAGTTAATTGTATCCATTAAAAACCTCAACCTAATTTGAATCGTTTCTTTCACCTAGAGAGTTGATATATTGTATTCATGTTCAAAAATAATACATTAGATTTCGATAAAATTTCTCTTATGTAATTGAAATTTCAACTTTGGTTACCTACTCAATTTTAAAAGAAAAATTTCACTCTTCTCTCTTGTTTTAGAGTACGTATTCTAATATGATTTTACACTTAGATATTGAGCTTGCGTTTAAAATCCTACAAAGTATTAGAGCGAAAGTGTGTTTCCAAATAATATGCATATGTTACTGAAAATTTGACAAATTAAACGTCCCATGGAGAGAAAGAGGTAAATCTTAGTAATCCTCACTCCATTCAACTACTTTAACTATAAGCATGATATTATGATGTTTATGTACAACATGGGACTCTATAGGATCAAAATGGGGATAGAAACTAATCCTTCACTAGCCATTGAGAAATTAAATTAATTCAACATAGTTAATGAAACCTATCAAATTCTCTATTTGTTAATCTCCAAACATTTTCTACTTCATGTAAATAAGTGTAAAACTCCTAATGAAGTTTGGATCAAATTGAAGGAATTGTTTGGCAGGAAAATTGTGTTGAGAGGAGATAAACATGGGAATGAGCTTCTCATAATGGAACTATAAATTTGAGACCCTATTAGAATACTTATGTATATTCAAGACATTGACGAGTTAGGTAAAATATCGTGGCATAGATAAGAAAAAGGAACAACTCATTCATTTTGTGCTTTCTAAGCTAGGACTTGAGTACTTTATTTTTGTTTCTTCTCTCCATATCACACAATTTTCTATGGGTAGAAATGGAAATATTCCATGTTTGGATGTGTTTATCAAATCCTTAATATAAGACTGGAATCTTAATTGTACCAAACCACATGCACTTGTATGAAAAAAATCAAGAAAGAAGACTTAGTAGAAGAAAAATAATAAGAAGGAACTAGATACAAGAAGAAAACCAAGAAAATTCTTGTTAATAAGGGTTTAGATTCCAAGGGAGGAAAGGGAAAGAACGAGAAGATGAAGTGAACATAATGTAATAGGGGGTTCTATGACACCCTTGAGATGACTACCATGTGTGATATACACAACATTCTTAGGTTGTTGAGTCAATGTCTACTTTTGGGGTTGGTGTTCCCATGTACATATCTATTTTAGGAAAATGTTTCTGTGTTTATATTCTTTGGTTCGATAGGGCCTAATTTTGTAAATATGAAATCACATGCATTAATAAAATACACCACTATTGTAGACCAAGTCAGAAAATAGAGTATGGGGTGTAAGATTCCATGATTATGAAAGGGGAGGGGTTGTGCGAATGGATATATAATGAAGGACTATGGGTGTAGATAAGAGGGTGAAATACCTAGGTTGTGGGGTAGATGGTGATTGTGAGATTGTTGGTAGGAGGCTATTGGGTGTGGTACCTTGGCTTGGTTATGATGGTACTAGTTATGTACCTACCCTGGAATACAATTTTACTCATGTGGAGTCAAAGATCCATCATGGGGGTGACTGGACGCTAATTTATTATGAGAAGTGGTTTAAGAATGGGGTGAACATCTAAGGCTAGTAGCCAATCAATTCTTCCTTTTGAAAGATCACTATTTAACCTATGTTTAAATGATTCTATTGTAACTATAAATGTAATTTCATGTTATTGTTTGAATATCAATTAAACATGTGTTATTATATAATTAAATTCTTGTATATGAGTATGTTGCTTGATATAATGGATAAGCCATGTATTACCACTTGCAAAAAAATTGGGATAAAAGGGAGAATTACAAAATAATTAGTTTACATGGATATTGATATGCCTTATTAGGAATCTGGGGGCATTACAAAGGGGATAAGAGATCAAGTTACAACACTTGATCCATATAGGTCCAACTCCACTTATAAAGGAAAATCACAAGCTGCACAGAAATTGTTTGAAATTTTTTCAAAGGGAATGGAAATGGATGATATTCTCAACTTGAGATGAAATCAACTAGGAATGAAAAATATGAAAGTTTAATTTATGGTTATGAGCTTATAGATGCTAAAGTGATGTTTTAATTTAGCGATATAGCTACTAATTTCATGCATATAACTTTTTTGGAAAACAAATGTTACCAATGGAAAAATTTAAGAAGAAATGGAATTTAAAAAAAAATAAAAGCTTCCACATTATGACATCAACAGTTAGGTGGAAATTCTAGGTGTATGTGTTAGGTGATGGTTGAGTTGGCGTGTTGAGGAGGATATGTAGTAGAAATGTGGCATGACTAAATATTATAAGAAGTAGATGGGTTTCTAGACCCTCTTACACCTTCGAATCTAATATCAACATGTAGCTTTCAGTTTAATTTTGTGCATGTTATGACTTAATATATGATATATACCATTACATGGGAGTAGACCGTGGCCTTTAGGTCCATTGGAGTTGCAACTTATTGTTTACATCCTAGCATGTTGAAGCTTGATATGTGATTTAGATCATTTGATATAGGGGATTATGGCAATCAGATCCATAAGGTTCTTCTTACTATTGAAATCAAAGCATGTTGAAACCCAATATGAAATCTATACCATGACGGGAGTGGATGATGGCTATTGGATCCATCAGATGTGTAAATCCCTTATTACCTCCTTTCATGTTAGGATTTGATATAGATCTATAGCATCATATAAGGTTATTCTCAACTAATGGATCCATTTGAAGTGTAGCTCTCCATAAACTATCATGCATGTTATAACCTAATATAAAGTGTGGGATATGGATATACCCCAATATCAATTATTGGATATGTATGTGATTCTTGCACTATGGGGAAATGTGTTGAAGTGGACCCCATATATAGTCAAAAATAATAAAATAATGCCCCACAGAAAGGATGTAAATGAAGTGGGGCCCTTCCATATTCTCAGGGTTTGGTAAAGGTTCCACGTGAACCATGGGGTTTAAGTGTGGATCAAAAGGAAAGATAGGTAGCTAAATGTTTCCTAAGTTTTTAAGGGATGGTATTCAAACTCAGTTCATGAGTAATGAAAACTAAGGGGTGTATATATATATGTAGGTCCTTTCCAATACAAGGGAAGTGCAAAAACACTTTCCATATAATGGTATAATAGTTACATAGTATATTTGTAGGTGGTTATGGTTGTTTGAGAGTACTAAAATAATGTAAAAATAAGTATAATTTTCAAAAACAATCATTGTTTTTTCAAGTTATCAAAGTGCAGAGAATTTTGAGGCCCTAAATGAAATTTTTGGCTAGAAAAAACCAACATTGAATATTTCTACCATTGTTACATATAGAGTTTGTATATTATGAAATAACTTGGAAAGAGCTTTCCAAAGACACATTATAATCGTGAAGCAAAGCTAATATGAGGAATTTATGACTATAACAACATAGGGGAAAAAGAAGGTGTAAGTTCAATTCCAACAAGTAAAACTATATAATTAGAGCTTAGACTGTGTTGTGGCCAGCAACACCCCCCCTTGTTCATTTAAGTGTTGTCCAAAATACTAAATGAATGGGGACCCTTAGTTAAATTTTTAAGAAATAAGCAAGTTTTTCCTTTCTTCAAAATAAGGTTACCATCGTAAGCTTAGAAAGGTCTTTTGAATATTTTTTTAACATAAGTCTACGATAAGGGAAATATCTTTAAAACCGCTTTGCAAAAAAGATAGGAAATGCCTCCATTTCCTTATAATATCAGTATGCGCAAGACCCTCGTGTTAAGCATAACATCGCATCGCAATGAAGTAATACTCATAAGGAAAAAACTTCAAGATTTACCGATCTGCGATAACACTGATCGCAAGATCGCATATCGCAGAAATGAACTGGAAAGATTTGGCAAACATCAAACTTCTGCGACCTGCGATGTTGCGATCGCTGCGATGGTGCAATCTGCGATCTTGCGATTTGCGATGGCGTGATTTGTGATGGCACGATCTGTGATGTTACGTAAGCAAATCATAAATCACTTAATCACGAATCCTTTGGGCACGCCATTCAAAGAAAAGCCACTTACCATAATCTGACTCAAGATCATGCGCTTTTAATGATAGTAAATGAATTAGTTGTCAATTATTAAATGAAATGAAGACGCGTGCTTTTGTAAAGAATTACTTCACGTAAGGTGGCATATTTGATATATCTGTTGCATTTAAAACTCTCCCATCACCTTTCTTAATCAGTCATTTCCATTTCACTCGTAATCTGCAAGAACGAAGAGCTAAGACAATTCAAAGCCAAACGAAGGAGCAAATGGGAAAGAAAAATAAAGCTCAAGGCTCTGAGGCGAAGGGAAAGACAAAGGAGATGGCACCTTTGTATACAGACACTGCCTGCAACAGAGACGCAGGGATATCGACATGGGAAAGCATGTACAGGCTGCTGGAGGAAGAAAATCCTAGAGTAATGAAGGTTGATACTGTCGCGGGCTCACAACGCTCTTCCGAGGCACCCTTAGAGGAGCTAGCATGTTCATTTCTTCACCGGATAGCAGCAAGGCCCAAAATTCTACCATACACGGATATGATCAAGTGGATACTTGACAATACAGAGTTAAACAACAGACAATTCAAGGTTCAAGGGCATGGGCTCATCGGGTCATTCGCCGCGCAATATTTAAAGCTTATGTATCATCTTCCTGAACCGCAGGCGACTTACAATGCACAATTTGTCAAGAAATTTGCGGCAGAGAACCCAAACCTAGCAGAGACCACCAAAGATTGGTCCAGAAAAGAGGAGCCGCTCAAAAAGGACAAAAATGATGCTGCCACTAACGCCGATATTATGGATTGGGCCAAGATCTTTTCTGATAATCTATACACGACTGTTATAAATTACCGGTCTAAAAGATCCTTGTCTCAAAGGATATATCCTCCTTTTTATCTGTCCGCGTATGTTATGGATTCTATCTGTTATGTGTCTAAATTTCCCACTATGGGTTGGAAATGGACTACCTAGGACCCATTACCTATCCATGTTTATCATAAGACGCTATGGGATTCCCAGTTCGTCCCACACTTCTATCAGTTTTGTCACGGGCTTATCTTACCCTTGTATAGAATGATGTATGATGAAGATGAAGGGAAAAGAGTAAGTGCACCCAGAATAAACAAGAATCATAAAGAATTGCTCTTTAATAAATGGGACGACCAAATCAGGCAGGCAGAACAAGCAGCGGAGACAGCGGCCACGCAAGCAAACATTCTTATCGACTGTGTAAATGAGAATTTACACAAGGCCAACTTAATCAAAGAGACCACCCCGGGGTACCTACCAAATAAAATACGACTGGAAGCAGAAGGCGCAGGAAAAGGAAAAAGCGATCCAGGCATTGAACAGGTTAAATTGGGAGTGTTACTGGGCATACTTGGTCAAGCCACATAGTCAATGGATGACTGTGAAATGCATCATAAATGCAACCGAAAAAGTAGTGCCAACTCTCATAGATTCTGTTTTCGCAGCCCAGCTTAGCGCAAAAGTTTGCCAGCCGACTCTTCTCAAGCCCATGATGAACACTTGCAGTTTTAAGGACCAAGTTCAGAAGTAGCCTTATTTTAGAAATTTGTTTTTCTTTTAAATTAGATTAGAAAAAGGACGGTCATTTGAAAACCGCATCCTAAATTTTGTAAAGACACTATTATTAGAATTATTTTAACCCTTCTCATGCATTTAGAGAAAGGTCCAGAAATTTGTCGAAAACTTGTCCTCAGAACATGTACTTCTGCACCCTTAAAGGAGGTTTTGATGAATGGATGGATCGAGATTTATTAATGTTTGCATTTGATGTTTGCTACTGATGTTGCACCTTTGTACTCTTAGTAGATGTTAGAACAATTAGAGATAAATCGTTTTTTCTTGAAGTTTATGAGTAGGATTAGTCATAAATGGTACTTTTATCTCTTGGCCATTTCTGCTTATATTCTTAAAGTGATTTACAGTTTCCAGTTGTTTATATGTTATTGCATGAATGTATGAGTTACCATTTGGCACTTCTGTACGGTGGAGTCATTTATTTATGTCTGATATATGAATAACTTATTATGCGATATGCTGTTCACAAATGTTTTGCCTAACTTCTTATGCAAAGTGGTTTATCTTAATTGATTTCTATTCTTATAATAGCTTAATGATCTTTATTACAAGTTATTGTTTGAAATCTCTTTAGATCGCATAATAGAAGATATACACCCCGGGTTAGCGTAGATTAGATGTGTTGTTTCTCATTAGATTACAATAGCATAGAGTTAGTTTAAGAATCTGAATTAAA
>APFE031550236.1:115028-132625 GCA_000404065.3 Pinus taeda
TTATATGTTATTGCATGAATGTATGAGTTACCATTTGGCACTTCTGTACGGTGGAGTCATTTATTTATGTCTGATATATGAATAACTTATTATGCGATATGTTGTTCAGAACTGTTTTTCCTAACTTCTTATGCAAAGTGGTTTATCTTAATTGATTTCTATTCTTATGATAGCTGAATGATCTTTATTACCAGTTATTGTTTGAAATCTCTTTAGATCACATAATAGAAGATATACACCCCGGGTTAGCGTAGATTAAATGTGTTGTTTCTCATTAGATTACATTAGCATAGAGTTAGTTTAAGAATCTGAATTAAATTAGCTTTAAAGTACTCTTAGATCAGCTTCATCCAACTCTACACACACACACACTCCCTTAGATTGGGAAACTGGTCCCAATATCCCCAGTCGGACCCGCTATACCAAACGGATAAGGAGCTGCCAACCAAGGTCTGGACCGGGTGGATATCCCCCTTGTTGTCGACCCGATTTTCGGGGCTTCAACAGACTGGTACGAAAAGTTGTCAATATAAATATCAAGGACAACAAAACATAAACAAGGAGCCATATTTGAAAGTCATGTCCATAAAATTCCAATAAATTAGCAAAAAATTGTTGCAACAAAATAAGGAAAATTGGGTAAGACTGGCCAAAAATTTCCGAAGCCATAACTTTCAATCTAAATCTTGGATTTTGGTAAAAATATATTTAATAAAAAATTATCAAGGATAATAATACATCTGCAACCTAAAATTTCCGTTTAGGTTAGGAATTTTTTTAGAAAACTAAAAGAAGTTTGTCGATGGTTTACATGACCAAAATTAACATGAGGACCAAAAGTATGAAATATGCTTATTGATATTATAGTCATGCAAAGGAGGTCAAAGGTATCAATCAGGGAAAATTTTGGAGGCGAAATTTCACAAATGGGATATATTTTTGACTTTTTTTGAAAAACATATTCGCCAATTTCATTACAAAACTGCCTATTTTACATATATATGATTAAATGGATGAAATTTGCCAAAAAATTATCATTTTTAATGGTAATTTTTTTTTTTCACCTACATTCTATATGTATGAATGTTCAAACCAGAATAGTCACCGACAATATTATATATAGGAAAAATAGTAAATCCTTAAAAAATACCCTGGTATCAATATTAGCATGGGTAATGCTAAGATGAAGTAAAAGGACATGGAAGGTGCATGTCATATATTAGAAACATGGAGAGACCATGAAGATTCTAAAAATGGAGGTGCTTGATTGCAAGGCTAGTAGTGAAAGGAAGACAAAGGAGCAACAACAATTAATACTAATATTTTATAGAACCTAAATAATTTACAAATGAGAATGGACAAGAAATCAGATTCAAGGAAACTACAGAAATATGATTCACAAGTTAGAGGGGAGGATGTTGGAAATTCAAGGCATTATAAGAGTGTTTTTATGCGACAAAATCAATCGCCAAGGAATCCAACCAAGAGAGCCTATGTGTGTTTAGATATGGGAGTAATCTAAGCATATCACTAGTGAGACAACAAAGAAGGAAACGTAACTTGGATAACTTGTAAGGAGAGCTTAGGAAGATTAAACCTAATGCATTTGATTATGGGCATAATAAGGGAGAGGAAGATGAATCTCGGTTGTTGGAGATAATAAAGTATCTCCAATTGTACAATTACTCATCCAACTTAGAGGCATGAATTCCAAATTACCACTTGAAGTGAAAACAAAATCTATGTTGGGAACAAATCAAGGAAGTCAAGCACGTAGATGAGAAGAAGATCTCATGGAAGAGATTTAAAAGATACTTTCAGAAGAAGTTCTTACCTAAGCATTATTATGTAAGAAAAATGTAAGAGTTCTTTGAACTTGGGCTAGGGAGTACAAAAATTGAGGAATAATGAAAGGAAATCACTAAACTACTAAGTTATGTTGTTTTTAAGATGGATGAAAAGATAAAAATATGGATTTTTTAAAATGGGTTTCCATCATTCTATGGTGACAATGAATAAATTCCCATAGAAGCAATTCCCTTTCGTTCACTTTGGGTTGGATGAGTTTGTTGATTTTCTTTGGATTTTCTTATGGAAAAGGAAGATTTATTATAACAAGAGGTGCATTCTATAGCCTAGTATGAGGGTGATGTGTGATTTTGTTTGTGCTCAACTTGGTGTTGACAAGTTTACCTCTTAAAGTAAAATTAAAATATTCTCTAAATAGAAATGAAATGTCGACTATAATAAAAAACAAACTTGTTATCACAAACTTGCTAATAGACAGAGCGATGAGAAACTACGTTGAGAAATAGGAAACTAATAGAAAATGGTGTATGGTGTCCAAGTGGAATAGGAAAGTAGCCACCAATGTCCACTTGGATCATAGGAGGATTATATCTACCTTAGATCTTATCCAAAACTCTCTTCTATTAATATATTTTATTGAATATTACACTTTTTGTTTTGGGTTTATGTAAGCTTATATCATTGGGTAATTTTTATTTTTTGGTCATTAATGTCCTAATAGTTTTCCTAACATTGTGAGCATGATATGGTGCCTAACTAAAAGAAAATTCCATTATGATTTTAAAAATTGAAAAAAAAAATCCAATATTATTGTCTACTAGATCTTCCTTTTTCATTAGGGTTTGGGTTTTTTTTCTTTTGTAGAATATTGTAGGGTTGATTTTGTTCTTTCTTGCATTATATCATGTATAAAGCTTCTATTGTTTTAAAAGAAACTTTTAAAGGAAGTACTTGTGAAAGCATTATTATGAAATGAAAATGTAAGAGTTCTTTGAAATCAAGCTAGAGAGTATGACAATTGAGTAAGGAGAAAAGATAAAACCATCCTAGATCCATCTTAACCCCGAATCTACCAAGCATCGTGAGGGATCAAATATCTCGAGTTTCAAACCTCTTTCTTAAGTGCAAAACTTGAGGAAAGGTTTGCACCTCGAGAGATTTTATCCCTCTTAGCGCTTGATATATCCAAGGTTAAGATGGATCTCAGCTGGTTTGAGTTGTGTGCGGTCATAAAAAAAATTGTTGAACATATAATTATTTTGATCATTTCAAATATGCTAAATATGTCTAAGATTAATTTGGTTAATTTCATTTTAAATTTTCTTAGTTACCTTAGTTTGTTGAGATGAGAGAGACTGTTAGTAACTTGAATGATGAAATAAAAAATTTTAGTGCAAAGTGACAGTTTAACAATGTGGAATGATAGAAAATGTGAATAATAAGAATATAGTCAATTACAAACAATCTTCATTGTGATCAATATGAAACTATTTTCTTCTACTGTTCTTATTGCCATGCTTATTAGTTTTGCCATTTTTTCATATCGATCATATGAAATGGGAAGTTGAAAACGTACACCGTTCAAATATTTAACTCGAGCTACTCTAGTAAACATCATACCTTGTCTCTATTACTCTCCAATATTAATAGTAGTTTTCTCCTAAGTCAATCATTGTGCCTTATGGAGTTTTAAACCCCAAATAATTTTCAACAACAGTTATTTTCTAGTACCACGTTTGAATGCAAATCGATTAACAATGTTGAATGATGGAAAATGGGAATAATAAGAATGTAGCCCATTACAAATAGTTTAAAGTTCGAGGAAGCAAACATTTTGGTTAAGTTAACATTTTATATAGCATGAAAATTCAAGTATTGTATTTATGGTTGAATTACTGCAACACAAAAGTCATTGTACGTCATGAATTTTTTTTATGTTCTTACACTAAGAGAGTGTGTGTATGTTTTTGGGGTGAGAATAAGAGACAAGGGGAGATAGATAGAGATATAGATGGGGGGATGGGGGAAGGGAAAAAGAGAGAGGCAAAGATGGGGAGGGAGGAATATATAGATATGGAGATAGAAGTGTTAGAGATAGGGAGAGAGAGTGTGATACATATAGTGTTTGTATATTATGAAATAACTTGGAGAAAGCTTTCCAAAGACACATTATAACTATGAAGCAAAGCTAGTATGATGAAGTTACGACTATAACAACATAAGGGGAAAAGAAGGTGTAAGTTAATTTCCAGGAGGTACAACTCTATAACTATAGCTTAGACTAGGACGAAAGTTGTCAATATAAATATCAAGGACTACAAAATAAACACGGAGCTAGATTTGAAATTCATGTACATAAAATTCCAAGAAATTAGAAAAAGTTTGTTGTAGAAAAATAAGGAAATTGGAGTAAAATTGGCCAAAACTTTCACAAGCCATAATTTTCAGCCTAGAGTTTGGATTTTGGTAAAACAACATTAAATAAAAAAACTATCAAGGATGATAATACACTTGTCAGCCTAGCATTTTGGTCTAGGATAGGAATTTTTTTAGAAAATTAAAGGAATTTTGTTGGTGGTTTACAAGACTATAATTAACATAAGGACCGAAAATATGAAAGATTCTTAAGGGTGCTATAGCCATGAAAAGGAGGTCAAATGTATCAATATAGCATGGTTAATTCCAAGATGAAGTCAAATGTATATGGAAGGTGAAATTCATATATTAGAAATGTGGAAGAGACCATGAGGATTCTAGAAGTGGAGGTGCTTGGCTATCAAGCTAGTAGCAAAAGGAAGACGAAGGAGTAAAAACAATTAAAACTCAAATTTTATAAAGCCTAAATAATTTGCAAATGAGAATGGAAAAGAAATATAATTCAAGGAAGCAAGAGAAATATTATACAAGTTAGAGGGGAGAATGTTAGAAATTCAAGGCATTATAGGAGTATTTTTATGCAACAAAATCAATCACCAAGGTATCAAACCAAGAGATCATATGTTCCTTTAGATCTAGGAGTAGTCTAAGCATATCACTAGTGAGACAACATAGAAGGAAACCTAACTAGGATAACTTGCAAGGAGAGGTTAGGAAGATTAAACCTACTACATTTTATTGTGGGCATAAAGAAGAGGAAGATGAATCTTGGTTGTTTGAGATAATAAAATATATTTCCAATTGTACAATTACTCATCCAACATAGAGGCATGGATTGCAAATCACCACTTGAAGGGAAAAGAAAATCTATGTTAGGAACCACTCATGAATGTCAAGCACTTAGATGAGAAGAAGATCTCATGAAAGATATTTAAAAGATACTTTCAAAAGAACTACTTGCCCAAGAATTACTATGTAAGAAAAATATAAGAGTTCTTTGAACTCGGGCTAGGGAATATGAAAATTGAAGAATTGCTAAACACACACATGGCAAAGACAAAATCTGAAGGACAATACATGAGAATACATTTTTATTAACAAGAGATATACATTTATAGTACATAGTTTGACCGTTGGGTTCCACATCCCAAGGTCTCTTGTACTCCTTTTTTCTATTCGGCTTCCACACTAACCCATTGAGGATTAGGTGTCCAACATTCCCCCCCTTAATCTTAAGGGTTATGTATGAGTCCAAGAAGAAAGCTGTAATAGAAAATGTGCAAAAATGCATGGCAGCACTAGGCTGAATGTGCTCTCTGAAATGTTGGTATAAAGGGCGATGGTTTATGGATGACCACCAACACTGGAATGCTTAGTGCAATTCCCGAAACTCTTCCAAAACTGGCAAGAAGTTGAAGTCTTATGCGAGAGGAAGTGCTCCTATTGTTTTGAAGAGGGAAACCTTCAACCATGAAAGGGAGGTCTCACCCCACATAAAAGGGAGAACTTCAACCTAAAAAGGGAAGTCTCAACCTGTGATGGTTTAAGGATGACCAACAACTCTGGAATGCTTAATGCAGTTCCTGGAACTCTTGCAAAACTGGCAAGAAGCTGAAGTCTTCTGCTAGAGGAAGTGTCCCCAATTTTGTTCCTGGAATTCTTCCGAAGCTGGGAAGAAGCTGAAGCCTTTTGCTAGAGGAAGTGTCCCAGATTACCAACTGAAGGCATACTCAGGGGCATCTTTGTCTTTGACTACAACTCTGAATCTGGTATACCAGGTTGTGGCTCAAGCTTGCTTGATGTGACTTTGAAGCTTGTAGGTGACCATCATTTCCCCCATGTCAAATACAAGGAGAGATGATGGAGAAAACTCAACTGCAAGACTATTCAATACTCTGGAACAAGTTCTGACATGTGATTGAAATATCTTCTTGGCTATTGATGCCCATTGCCAAGAAGCGATCCATCGAAGATGAATCTTTGTTCTTGCAGGACGTTTGTTTCTGAAGCATCTGTGTGAAGAATGGGTGGTTTTATGACAATGCTTACATGGATGAAGATCAAAACAGTGATCTTTGAAATGGCCAACTCGGTCATAGTGTTGGCATTTCACAATCTGTTGTTGTTGTTGTGGAAGAGGAGTAGAATCTGGAACAGCTGAAGGTGAACTGTCATGAGGAGCAGGTGAACTATAATGAATGAATCCAACACTCTAAAATTGAATGGGCTTGGAGTAGTATGGAATATGAAAGGACAAGTCCTTGTCATATCCAAGACCAGTTCTTTGCTTGTTGTGGACAAGCTGTTCCCAAGGTCTAATGATGGGCTTGGGAAGTGCAGACTGAGTTTCTGCATTTCCATGTACAACTGTTGTTTGATTGGGCACTGGATCTGAATGAATTGTAACATTATTGACTTGCTTTTGATGGGTTGTAGTCTCAATGTTCTGAACAGAAACATGTTCAGAATGACTCCTCTATTTTAATTCTTCCTGTTGTAGCTGAGATTCGAGCTACAAAAAATCAATTTTCTCTTGTGCATTTTGTAGACAGACCTGAATGTCTATGAGAGAAACTTTGTTGACTTTTAATGTATCATGAGTGGTAGACAATATGAGAGTTTTGAGGAACTCTAATACCTCACTGATTCTGGCCATTTTTTCTTCAATGTCATGTTTACACCTTAAAAATTGATCACAACTACTACTCAATACAGAAAAGTAATACCCACTCACAGTACACAGCAATATCCTTTATAAATGTGCAGCAAATGAATCAAGGAATCAATGCATATATATGTAGACAGAAACTATAATGAGTTTTAAATACAATGCCACAACTGGGGCAACAACAACTGCAAACTTACTTGGATCCTCCAAATACTCCTTCACTTTCAAAGCAGAAATGATGGCTATCAAAACTTCAACAACTATAGTACCATGTCATGGACAGTACTTGAATGCGCATATATAAATGCTTTGACTAGGGTACGGACAAATATTCTCTAATCTTGCCTCTTTCTTCAAAGAAAACAATCTGCCCTCATACATCACACAGAATTTATGGATAGCTAAGAGAGCATATGCCAGAATGAAATATATATAAAGAGTTGTTGTTGTTGTTTTTTTTTTTTTTTTTGGTTACATAAAGAAAATCTGATATATATATGCACTGTCTATGATGACATTAACTCACGGTTGGCATCCAAACTGAGACAAACTCATTCTAGTATGGCAGAAATTGACCCAACAGACCAACCAATAGCAATATATACTAGGTAACTCGTCCTCTTTCTGTTCAATGCAAACTAGTATTTGGGGTAGCACGCAGCCCAGAATGAATCTACAACAATGAAAAAGTATTTAAGAGTGACTTGTCGCCCATTTTTGTAACCTTCAAAACCCACGACCAGGGTAAAAAGGAAAAGGCCTCCGTTTCTCGCTACTAATGTGAAGTCAACAGATAGAATCCACCAAACAAGATGCAAAATGCTCCAAAATTGAAAGTAAAACAATGCATGTGGAGGAGTTAGACAAGCTCAACCGATGAAATCCTTCAGAAGATAAAATTCACTTAATTCCATAGATATTCCATGAAAACTACATGAATTTCTTCCCATTGAAATCGAAATCCTTCAACGCGCACAAAATTAGAGGAAATTCCAACGCACGGTTAAAGCAGCTTAATTTCGAATGCTGTTTCTGTAAATAAAAAGCAGTTTTTTTTTAATTACATGTTTGGAAACAAACACATTGTTTCTTTTAGATTCTGACAATGGCAAAATCAACCCCTTGACTAAAGATGAAGGGCTAGCAAACATCAAACTCGTCTATGCTACACACATAGTGATTTGATCTCACATTCTCATTCAAAACTCATTCCTTTCATTAGTATGGAGCTGCATTTAAGTGTTAAATGTAATACAATGCATATATTCAATGTAAATGGACAACACATACATAATAATGCGAAGACATTCAAAAGCGAAGACAACACTTAAATGTATGGGCAAGTTTCAATGTAAGACATCGCTTAAACACATTCAACACATTCAAATTGCACTCATCGAAGCAGCGTTCTTCGTTCCACCGTGGAGGCAACCGATGTGCACCAGTCCAAATCTCGCTTCCACTTGTTCTCAGGTCTTAGAATATCAAATCCTTTGAACATGTTCAATATACTTAAAACAACAACTGTATAACCAAGGCTGTGATGATATACATTCCAGTACCTTTGAAACTTGTGCTCTTTCTTTGGCCTAGAAAGCAATGCAAAGACTTGCAATGTTCTGAATGCAAAAATTGCAATTTCGAGGCTTCGATGGCAGCATTACAAAAATATGGGACAGTGTTAAACAAAATATGGAAGCAACATTAAAGCTGATGGTAGAACTATCACACAGTCCGGATTATGAGATTAGAATAGGGGATTCACCTCATAAGGATTGCAGAAGGTTATGAAATGGCTTCAAAGTTTGCAGTAGAGCATTTGGATCGTGTTTCACAGAAGTTTGAGTTTAGCTTGAACAATATTGAATCTCTAGTTTGTATCTAGCAGGTCGAACCAGAGAATATATGGAATATGGCAGACAACGGTTATGGCAGAGAGCCCACAGAGTGCAGAAAGGAAAGGAAAGGAAGGAATATGGTGCAGAATGAGGAATAAAACGCTCAATTCTAACAAGCAGATAGGGTTGTCAAGAGGGTTGTTGGACTGGCAGAATCTAACCAATTTAGAGGCATATTTGACAGGTGTGGAAAAGAACTCAACAAGATTCATGCTGAGAGATCAGATCCATAGGCTTGTGGCAAGGAAAATGGACAGATACCTTGTGAAATCTGCTTAGTAATGAAATAGGTATGTATGCACACAGTAAAACACTCTATAAGGTGGCAATTCTGATCAACTCTGATTAGGAGAAAGGCAGAACTGACATGTATATAGAGACTACAAAACAAGTGGCTCAAATTGGAGCAAGACCAACAATCACTTGCTCTGATACCATGTTAAACACACACATGGCAGAGACAAAATCTAAAGGATAAAACATGAGAATACATTTTTATTAACAAGAGATATACATTTATAGTTCATAGTTTGACCATTGGGTTCCACATCCCAAGGTCTCTTGGACTCCTTTTGTCTATTCGGCTTCCACACTAACCCATTGAGGATTAGGTGTCCAACAGGAATATTGAAAAGAAATTACTAAGCTACTAAGTTATGTTGGTTTTATGAAGGATGAAAAGATTAAAATATGGATTTTTTAAATGGGTTTCCATCATTCTATGTTAACAATCAATCAATTCCCATAGAAGCAATTCCCCTTAGTTCACTTTAGATTTGATGAGTTTGTTGATTTTCTTAGGATTTGCTTTTGAAAAATGAAGGTTTATTATGACAAGAGGTGCATTCTATAGCCTAGTATCAAGGCAATGTGTGATTTCGTCCATGCTCAACTTGGTGTTGACACATGTCGCTCTTAAAATAAAATTAAAATATTCTTTAAATAGAAACCAAAAGTCCGTTGTAATAAATAATAAACTTGCTATCACAAACTTGCTAATAGAGAGAGCAATGAGGAATCCCAAGGAATCAAAAACTTTCTCTTTGTTCTCTCTGTGATGAATGGAAATATCATTGTGCTCAATGCAAAGTACCACCAAGGCACATTGATAAAAATATTTTGTGCAATGAATTAGTTTGTAATTCGTAAAACCCTTACTCCCTTACTTTCCCAGTAGTCTCACATTTGCATTGACTATTAGTGATGGGTGTTTTGCATTGAACTTATCTCCTCCTTAATGTGGGATTCTCTTCATGGACCATTCACAATAAGATGATGTGCTCTAGAAACTAGAGTCAGATCATTCACAATAAGCTAATGTTCGATCACAGTTTGTGAGACATTCATAGGCAGTTCCATGGTTTGTTGGCGTTGTTTTGTATCAGTGGGAAGGCTCCTAGTTCCAATCATTTATTCATGGGTGACCATGTAGATTAAGGATGGTATTATGTTGAGATAATGAATGACATTACTAGGTTCTCTAAAAGTATGTTATAGAGATATAATTACTTTTCTTTGACTAGCTCCCTATGACAACTCTCATTGAAAACAATATTTTTAGTTGCATGGTGGCCTATTTCCATCATTAGACACACTCATGATTGTTCCAAATACTCTAATCTCAATAATCATAAACCCTTCAAAACTACAAATGGAGATTCCTCCCTAAACACTATTAATATAAACATTTAATGAAACTTAAAATAAATAATAATAATAAATGTTTATATATTTAAAAATACATTTTAAATAATAAAAAATAATACAATTTCATATATATATAACCAAATTTAGAAAATTTACCAAAACAGACTGTCCATAAATAACTGCAAAAAACATTCTTACTTCCAAAAGCATTGTTGACATCAGGTAACATCTGCAAGCGTTATGTGTAATCAAAAGCTATTAAATGTAAAGCTATTTGTATCGCGCAAGAAATTGATTTTTTTCTGTAAGGAACGATATTTATTTTATGACTTCTAAGAATTATTTCAATATACTTCAGATCGTCGACATTTCATTTAAATAAGGAGTTGTCTATAATGCGACTTTTTGGAGATTCCGGTGACGGAATCCGGCGGAAGAAATTGCAGTTAAAATGGTTTTTGTTGCAGTTAAAATGGTTTTTTAACTGCATATTTGGATTCGGCACCCTGGAAAACCCTTGAGACGCTTTGATTATGCAGAAACTAGCTATCAAATTTGTGATTCCAGTAATTTACTGCCGGATTTTGACCAGAAAAAGCCACCGGAAAAGCTTTCAAAAAGCCGCGTTAAAGACAACTGCTTTAAATAATAAAGTTCCGACCATCTGCAATCTGCCGATAAATGATACAGTGGTTTATAATAAAGATCTCAATATTTTGAATAGTTGGAATCTGTGCTATGCTGGAAAAGTGAGGGATTTATTAAAAATTTCTCAATATTTGGGTGGTTAGAGGTTAGTAGGCACTTAGAAGCAAGTGGCAGTTATTGCAATCCATTCCTTATCATGCCAATGCAACAGACAAAATAGAGACAAAACATAGTTACAGATTTTGTTTTTTTAAAACAAAATAATAATTAAAAAAAAAAAAAAAAAAAAAAAAAAAAAAAAAAAAAAAATCCAATATTTAATAGATAGAAGTAGATATTTAATAGATAGTAGTAGATATCATTGGAATCTGTTTCTTGTTAATAATGAAACTAATCTAATATAATTACTAATTCTTTTAAATACAAAATAGTAATTAAATAAATAAAATTTTCAACATTTACAACTTTTTAATTTGCAGATTCCAATGATGTGATATCCCCGTAAATGTGAATAATTTTTTTATTTACTGCATATTAAAACAAACTGAAACTGATTTAAGTTTTTAATAGATAGAATTTGTTTTAAATTATTAAAAGAAATGCAATGCTGGAATTTTGGCAAGAAAGTGATTTAATATAATTTCATGAGAGGACATCTCTCAAAGGGTGATGGATGTAATTCTCAAGAAATAGTTAGGTTGGGAAGTTACCCAACCCTAACTACTCTTAAGAAAGATTTTATCCCAAAAGATCAAGAGGATGGGGATCATTTGCGATCAGGGGAGAGATCGAGATGGGAGATTAACTAAAGGAAGAAAAGCACTGCGATGTAAAGACAGGCAAGAACTATTGTAGTTAAGTATGGTCAGGACCAGATAACTACTGCGTTTCAAGATCGAAACTTCTTGAAAAGAAGACCCATAAATGGGCAGCTCCAAGGAAGATAGAGGCCTTGTAGCGCCAGTTTCAAGGTTGGGAGGCAAGTCGAGTTTAAAAGTTCTATTCTGGTCAGATAGCCAGATAAGTACAATCTGGAAAAAACTACTTTGTTTAGCTGATAATGGAGCTATTTAAGTACTAGTGTTAGAATTAGTATGATTGCTCTATATTTGGTTAAGTAAATGGTTATAGATATATATATACTTTAAATATATGTGCATGTATAATTTAGGATTAAATGGAGAATTTTACTAGAGAAAGAAAATCTAAAGGTAACTTTTTTACACTTGAATGCAGTATAAAATAACTAATTCTGAGTTGGATAAGTTAGAAAAGAATGACATTGAAACTAGATATTATTTCTTTAGGTAGCAAGTAAAACCTCCATTGGAGGTGCATAAATCAGAAATCACACATATATTAAATAGATAAATGGTCATGCTCGGATGTTCTGAGAGAACCTTAGCAGATAAATATATATATCTTTATCTATATAAAAAAAGAAGAACATAAATTTGTCTTTAAATCGAGAGAATAACCCTTATTGGAAAAATCGTTAAACTATTTTTCCTGAAAAATTTAATATAGCTGCTAGAAGATGCACAAAGAACTTTCAGATAATCAACCCCATCGACACTTTAGCAGACACTTTAGCAGAGGGCAGAAAGTTAATAACCTTTTGAAAATTAAAGAGGAACACAATAGAAAAACAGGGAAACATTTCCACAAAATGCAGAAAGTAATTCTTGTAAATGTTCACAGTGCAACGTTTGCGAATATCAAATAGCACAATTGGACTTCCGCGAGGATTCCTCACTTTAAACTTAAAATACATATAACAACAGTAAATTAGAAGTTTTTCTCCAAAAATAGGACACATATGTGAATTACTCGGCGTAGACGAGACCTCGGTCGACAAACCCCCAAATCTTGCAGATATCAAATAAGTACAGTAGACCCTAGGTCATAGAATATATAAAAAACTATAGCCGAACAAAAAAACCTAAAACCATAAGGCCCAACCATAACAAATTAGAGTATTGTATTTAGACAGATTAAAGAAACCCAGAGTCTCATCGAATGAAAGATTACATAATTCAAAACCCTGAGTCGGGCCTTTAGGAGAATTTCAACTCTACAAAATGACGTAGACCAAATGAAAAAAAAAACAGGGACCAGAATATGAGAAACATGTAGCCCACAAACACTGAAACTAGTTTCACTGTAACTCATACCCGTTCAAAGTCAAAGGATGAACCTGAATAAGGGACATCCGGAGTCGAGCCACTTGGATCAAAACCTGCGAAACCTGGCAGCACAATACGATTTAGAGGTTAATAAACAGAATAGTAGGCAGTCACCTGAAATACAAAAACTCATATGAAGTCACTTACCCAAGCAGTCATTGAGCACCTCCGGTCTGTCGAGAAGCTTCTCCGGCATACCCAGGATAGCTCTTACAGCCATGGCAGAGACTGATGATGAGCAAAGGTAGTAAGTTACAGCGAGGCCACACCAGAATCAACAAAGCTCTCAAGGATTAACATATGTGAAGGAGCTGGGAAATACTTACTATGAAACCCTCTGCTAAGATATGGAGACGAACCCCTCCACAACAAAAATGCAAACATAAAAACCCCAATCCGGACCTGGCTATGGCATAAAGTCTTATGACACAATCTCCACCGTCGGATGATCAGCAGCAAGGAGAGCCATTGATGGGGCATGATCAACCACGCAACTAGAGGCCAGTTTTATATCATAACGAAGTCTCGTGAAGGAGAGGCCTCTCTTGCCTAGGTAGGTGGCCAGACCCCATTAAAGTCTACCATAAAGGCAATACCAGCTTGCAGCTTTATTACCGAGTATTAATAATTAACTGTGTAACGACTATGGTAAGAGTATATGCATTGAAATGAAATGATTTTCGAAGACAATTAAATTGTAATGACTATGATAATAATATTCAGTCATCAGAACTAAATGAGTTCCGCAGACCCTTATAATAATGAGAATTGTACCAAACACATAAACCGCATGCAGTAAGATTATAAACTCAATCTAGTTGTTTAATTGCCAATAGATGATGTATCTAGGTAAAGGTTTAAAACTTTGGTAATTTGTCATCCTATTTTTATTTATTTATATTTCTATATATATATATATGAGTTTATTTCTTTCATGTGGATATCTTACATATGGTATCAGAGCACTCAGGTTGCTAAACTGAGACCTTTGGAATCAAGGAAATAACAAAGTTTGTGATATTCACGTAGGAAGCAAGAACAACCAGTATGAGGAGAACAGGGAACCCACCACTCAGATCCGCAATAGGGACAAGAGCCATGTCATTTCAGGAAGGCAATCCTGAAGTGTGGGTACAATTGGGCGAGGAGCCACGGAACACCGACACAAATATTATGGTGACAGTGTAGGAGTTAAAGGATGAAATGGACCGGCTATGGGAAGATAACGAAAGATTAATGCAGGAACAAGAAAAAATTATGAAGAGTCTATCTGATAGGCAAAATAATCGGTCACTAGTTCCCAGCCCTGAACATAGAAATACATCAGGGGAGCAAGAATTCCGGACAAAAGATGTGGAAACCAGTGGTGGAGAAGAAAATCATGAAGAGGAGTCAGATAATGTGTCCAATCACAGAACACAAAAGAGGCAGAAAGTGGAACTATAGGGGGAGTTTCGAAAGATAAAACCCCCTCTCTTCGATGGAGAGATGGAAGAAGCAGCTGAAGCATGACTCATAAATATGAATAAATATTTCCAGCTATACGATTATGACCAGAATCTGAAGGCTCACTTGGCTATTCTTCAACTACAAGGAAAGGCCACACTATGGTGGGAGGAAGTAAAGACTGTTCGGGGAGTGGATGAACAAAGTATCACCTGGGAAAAATTCCAGAGATATTTTAAAGGAAAATACCTACTAGAAAGATTCTATGATGAAAAATCTAAAGAATTTCATGATCTTCGGCTAGGACAAATGTCCATGGATGAATTCATAACAAAGTTCAAATCGTTTCTTCGATACGTGCCTTACATACTTGAAGAGAAAGAAAAGGTACAACGATTCATCGACCACTTACCTCTATTCGTGAAGGAACGACTAGAATTTGACAACCCAAAGACCATGGATGAGGTGATCTGCAAGGCACGGATTTGTTATCAGCAAAACAGGCCAAAAGGAGACATGAGAAAGAAATGGAATGATAAGAAAGGAAATAAATTTGTCCCTAATCAAAAAGGAAATAAAGGTTCTGGTAGCAAAGGAGTGTATAAAGGACAAACCAACAGGAATTTTAATAAAAATCAGAATAGATTTAAAGTACCAAGCGAAGCTGGATCTAACGAACAACCAAGTAGAACTGGAGTGGAATTAGCTACCAAGCCCCCTATACAATGTTGGGCATGTGGAGGCCCGCATGATATCAAGAACTTCCCACAACACAGGGGAGCTTATCAGATCTCTTAGATACAAGAAGCCTCTACAGTGGGAGAGATAGCAAGGAGTCTCCCCAAAACTAACGTGGCCTTGGAAGATCATCAAGCAGAAATTCAGCCAACAATGATTGAATTTGAAGGTAAAATTCTTGACCAAGTTGTGTCTATTTTGATTGACCCTGGGGCTACTTTGAGTTATGTTAGCCCTAAGATTGTGGAATAATGTAAATTACAAGCAGAAAAGTTGAAAAATTCATGGTTGGTACAACTGGCCACATGAGCCAAAAGAAGAGTTTTGGCCAAAGTCGTTAATTGCCCACTGGAGCTAGCTAATCAATCCATCATGGTAGATTTGAATGTATTACCATTAGGATCTTACAATGTCCTTACTGGTATGGACTAGTTAGAAAAACATTGGTCCCTTATTAACTTCAAAACTAAGACCATTAATTTCCAAGATGACAAGGGAGAAAGACAAGAAATGCAAGACATACAGAAGCCTCTACAAATAAGGCCAGTAAAAACCTCCCAATTAGAAAAATGCATCAGAAAAGGCTGCCATATTTTCGCCATACAAATAGGTTATGTTGACTCTAAGGAGAAATCTGCTTCTTTAGAGAATATACCAGTGATACAAAAATTTCCAGATGTCTTCCCTGAACAAAGCCCTGGTTTACCTAAAAAAAGAGACATATATTTTACCATTGAGCTAATTCCAAGAGTTGCCCCAATCTCCCAAGCCCCTTACCGCATGAGTGTACATGAATTAACAGAATTAAAAATGCAACTACAAGACCAGCTAGATAAGAATTATATACGACCTAGTGTGTCTCCTTGGGGCCTCCAGTATTGTTCGTTAAGAAGAAATGTGGAACGTTGCGAATGTGTATGGACTATTGTCTGTTAAACAAACCAACCATTAAAAATAAATATCCCTTACCTCGCATAGACGAACTATTTGACCAAGTTAATGGGGCAACCGTATTCTCCAAGATTGATCTCCAATCAGGCTATCATTAGGTCCAGATAAACGAGGAGGATATAGCAAAAACTGCATTCAGAACTCGTTATGGTCATTATGAGTTCGTAGTGCTGCCTTTTGGGTTAAGTAATGCACCAACGACTTTCATGTGTCTCATGAACAACATATTCCATCAATACCTGGACAAGTTTGTGCTGATCTTTATTGACGACATATTGATCTACTCCCGGAGCATGGAAGAACATAAGGGGCATCTCCACATTGCTCTTCAAGTCCTAAGAGAACACCAGTTGTATGTCAAATACAAAAAGTGTGACTTCTTCAAGGAACAAATCCAGTACTTGGGACGTATTATCACCAAGGAGGGAATCGCGGTAGGCCCAGGGAAAATAAAAACCATCATGGAATGGGAAATACCAAAGGATGTGGCAGACATAAGATCATTGATGGGTCTAGCAAGATATTATAAGCAATTTGTGGAAGGTTTCTCTGGGGTGGCATACCCTATTACCTCTTTGCAAAAGAAGGTAAGAGCCTTTAAATGGACCCCTGATTGCCAAAGGAGCTTTGACCAGCTCAAACATTTACTCACCATTGTCCCAATTTTGAGTATTGCTGACCCTAACAAAGAATATGTGGTATGTACGGATGCTAGCAAGGAAGGGGTAAGTGGCGTACTAACACAAGAAGGCAGGGTTATAGCCTATGAGTCAAGAAAGCTCAAAGAATACGAGAAAAAGTATTATGCATATGACTTGGAGTTAACAACAGTTATTCACGCCTTGAAAATGTGGTGACACTACATATTGGGCAAGAGATTTTTGCTATTAATAGATCATCATAGCCTGACAAGCTATTTCAAACATCCCACATTCAAAACTAGGCAAGCTCGATGGGCTGATTTCCTATGCGAATTTTATTTTGAAATCAGACATTTGAAAGGAAAGGAAAACTGGGTTGCAGATGCCCTAAGTCTAAAGGTAAAATGCTTATATGAAATTTCTTTTAGTGAGTCACGCACTACTTTCTATGAGCAGATTTGTGAAACAACTATGCAAGATTTAGTATATAAACATTTGTGGCAGCAAGCAAAAGTAGTAAACAACCATGAATAACAAATGGGATATGAGTGTTGGGTTGTGTTATATTCTTTCCATGACTAACCTACGT
>APFE031550236.1:149451-178776 GCA_000404065.3 Pinus taeda
AAGTGGAATTGAGAACTATCAGAGAAATGACACTAATCAAAAATCCAGAAGCTGACTCACCCACCTGCAAACATCTATATATGGATCCCTCATCCTAGAGATCCAGAGGCTGGAATTTGGTATTTTGCAAGGAAGTGTTGTTGGTTTCTCTGTGCAACATTGTTGGGTGATCTAAACTTTTCATGAGGTGAAGAGGGCTTTCATGCTGGGAGGATGGCACTGGGTTAGACCAATGGGTTGTAATCCTCTCTTCTACTACTTCTATCAATAAAGCTATTTGATTTTTCCTCCATATGCTTGTGTATCTCTGAATCTTGTCTTGATATATGAATTTGTATGGTTAATATATGTTTAATCCTATATTGTTTATGGTTATAGATCTCTATGCTTTGATGGTATTATGCTTCTTTGACTCTACAGGTGTTCTTGAAGCGGGACAAGTGAGGAAGAGTGGTGAAGATCTGTCAAAGGGGAAAGGAAGCAAGCAAAGAGCCAAGCGAAAGACAGAGGTTGGTACTCTCTGCTTCTTTCTTATCTATCTCTCATAAAGGAAAACACAAGTAACTTTAGTTTGTTTGTTTCTAAGATAGCTACCCTTCTTAGTGGGACTAGCAACTTTGAATGAACACTAGTTTTCCCGATAACAAAATGGCGACTCCGCTAGGGAGCAAATAGCTTGTTTGCTTGTTTATATTTGTTTGCTTTATAAACTACAGATGGAGCCTGAAGTTAATCCAGCTAGCCTTCAAACTACGTCTGCTATGCAAGTGCAAAGTAGATCAATGCTGCTGCAGTCCATCTCTGGGTTTTGTTTATAAACTGAACAACCAACTTGCAAACATCCTAAGTGCCCTGGTGGTAGCTCAAGTAACCTCATTAGATCAGCCCCTATGCTTTGTATTTACTGGCTATCATTAGCTCAGCCTAAATCCCTAAACTAAGCTGCAAACTGCGACCAAAAACCAAGTTAAAGTCTCATCCCTAGACCATCGCACTGTCTCCTTTTGACAGTCTAGATGCATTGCACCTCCCGTGTGTTGTAGGTGAGATGCATCCATGTTTCCCTGTGTTACAAGTGCGATGATCAGATAAGACTATTTCTACCTCCAGATTTTGGTTTTTTCTTTATTGTCTTCAGCTTTATTTAGGAGTTTTATTGTCTGTGATCAGTATACCACTGTTGAAACTCCATTCGTTTGCATTATTCAGCCTCCATTGTATAAAGAATTGTGAATGTTTTTATGTGTTTTTCACCATTTACAGTTCTCTTGTGCAAACAATAGCTTAATCAAACTGTCGCATTTTTATTTGAGAGTGTCGCAAGTGTCATTTTCAGTCAAAGAAAAGAGTCTTCCTCTTTCTGATAGTTGATTACACTTTTGCCATTGTATTTGATTTGAATTAATAGTATTCCAAGTGTCGAAAGTAATTTTCAAATTGAAGTTGAAAGTGTCGCTCTTAGTCGTCCTTTCGTTTTTCAAATTCGAAATCGCAAAGTGTCGTCTTAGCGTTCCTTTCGTTTTTTGAATTTGAAATCGCAAAGTAGTTTTCCTTTCGTTTTTGAATTCGAAATCACAAAGTATCATCTTAGTCTTCCTTTCGTTTTTTAAATTTGAAATCGCAAAGTGTCGTCTTCGTCTTCCTTTCGTTTTCAAAAAGAAAATTGTTAGTACTATCGCTTTGGAAGAAGAATAGTTCGGATCTGTACTTAGCATTCTTTTTGTCATTCACACATTAAGAAAGCGGAAAACAAATACATGCATTTGCATTTGCATTTAGACTACTTGTTGATATTGATTTAGGATAGTGCATCTTAGTGTGTGCTCTCTGCTCTATGTTGAAATAATTTCGCTTCTCTTTCCTTAGTAGCTAGGATTTTCATTGCAAAAAGAGAATAAACGGTTGTTTATCATCTTAGATTGCATATTTAGGAGTTGTATATCTACATCACGCAATGAACCTTAAAAGCAAACTTCTTAAGAAAGATCAACTGTAAAATAAATTCAATGAACATAAAAATGCTTTGGAACCTAACGCACAACATTTAGAAGTCTAGGCTAGAAACGTATTCCGATGTCATAAAGCCTAGTAGCTATCGCTTTCATCGTAGGTTGGGTGATTCCTCCTCTTTGAGACGACAAGTGCCAGTACGGACTTGTGCTCCCACATACCGTCGAGTATATATTGGGAGACCACAATAGTCTATATCATTTATCCTTAGGAAGTCGTGTCTGCCGCCCTATCGATCGCAACGCACTGAACGCAGCATTCGGGAAGATTGACTGTCGTACCGTAAAAAGTATTTTGCAGTTTTGCGATTGGTTTGGTAATCCCTCTATCTAGATTTCCAGAGTAGCTACTTTCGTTCCTTTTTAGACTCCTTAAAAGAAAAGGTCCATCTGAGCACTTGTCACTTCAGGCTCATTAAAAATAGAAGGCGACTAGAGTCATCTTTAGCTTTTTCTTGACTCTTAAAAATTGAAAAAACAAGTTGTGTCAAAGCGTCATAAAATTCATTTAATTCGTTTTATTTTGAGTTGATCAAGTAATCCGCAATTGTGGAAGAAAGCCAATCAAAACCCCGTCATTCGGGGAGACTAACGATTCAACCGTCTTTGACTCCAGAAATGAAACCATCCCGGGCAAAGCATTCTCGTTTAACTGAGTCGAATCACCTGATTTATTTGAAACTTGTGTTTCAACATCGTTAGAGACTCCAGTTACTCCAACCATTTCTGGTATCCCTGCCTCTACAGAAGAAGTTCCGCAGTCACAAGAGGACATTAGAATTGATCCTAGTGTAACAGTAAACACTTCTATTTCTGAACCGGCTCCATCTAGGGCTGATTCTAAAGGTGTCACCCCTCCAGCATTTGTTACTGCAGGAACCACACTTTCTTCAGCTCCAGAAATATTTTACAGACCTGATGGTCTACCTCTTCCACCTGGATTGATTGCTATAGAAGAGATAGTGGAGGATCTTCCACCCAGTACTCCAGTGCATTTTGGAACTAGTATCCACTTACATCCTTCTACTACAGAAGTTAGTTCTTTTCATCGCAAGTTCTTGTCGAATCGCTAGGAAATATTTTGGATGAACTAAACATGTATGAACAACCATCAACATCTTGGACTATGTCAACAGACACGGCTATGGCGAAGCTTCCTACTGCCGTTCCTACAATGATTGCTGGTATACCATCTGCCCCAACAAGTTATCAACAACAAGCCGGAGTCCAATCGGGGACTGTTTCGACAACATGGTTAGTTCCTATTTCTTCATCTGGATTCTCATATGGTATTTCTTATGTTCAAACTCAACAAGTCGATCTGATATGTCTTCAAAGGCCAATCTACCCTTTAAGTACCGGATTGCCACCATATGGGGGGAAGTATGCCTTTTCATTGTTCCCTCTTGGAGAACAACCATATGAGAGTTTACAACAAGGTTCAGGTCAAACTGGAATTACATCCAGCGGTTGGGTACCAATACTGCCTCAACAACCAAGGGTTGTATATTCAACGCAACGAGTACATCCTGTGTCGAATATTTGCACTACACCTACAATTGTGACTGTATCACAAGTACAAGCGCTACTTGTTGTATGTCAACCTCAAGTTTCTCAGGTCGCAATACAACAGCCTCTCATCTCAACGATTCAATCACAACCTCAAGTTAGTGCCTCCTTATCTAGAGCGACTCGGGCTCAAACAGGTACTATGACTCCGCATCTTGGTCAATCATCTAATATTGGACAACAGCAAATGGTCCAACAACCATGGATGGTTCAATACCAACAACCACAATTCCAGCAATCATACCAAGGACCTAAGCAACAAGTCTTTGTAAGTAATGGGCAATCTCATTTCCAAAGCGGTTATCAACAGCCATACTATAATGGTTATGCCCATCAACCTTATCAAAGTTACCATTATCAAATACATTATGCTAGTATGCAAAGACCTACTGCTCAGGTAATTCCATCTTATCCTGGGTATGCTTCACCTAACATGAATCAACAGTTGCCCTTTGTAGCAACTCTAGAATTACCAGATCTAAACCGGCTGACGAATGATCCCATCGCTTATGCCCCTTGGTGGCCTGTGATTCCTCATAAACTTCTCTCTGATATTCCTGAATTCAATGGAAATCCAGGTGAAGATCCATCGAATCATGTGATGACATTCCATTTGTGGTGTTCATCCAACACCCTAAATGATGATTCGATTAGGCTTCGCCTCTTTCAGCGAACGCTAACTGGTTCGACAGTGAAATGGTACATCGAATTGCCTAGAGCTTCATTCGATAACTTCAGCACCCTTGCCACTACCTTTTTAACCCATTTTCAATTACCCATAAGGTACGAAAAAGGGACAGAACTCCTTACCAACTTTAAAAAGACAACAGCTACTCACATATCTGATCATATTCATGAGTTGCGGTGTCGTCGAAGAACGGTAAAGACGTATGTTCCTGATTAGATTTTAGTTGAATGGTTTATAAATTCATTATTCCCTCTATTATAGAGGATGTGATTAAGGGAGGAGTTGTTACAGAAGAGCAAGTCATTGCTCGTGCGCAATATTTAGACTTGATCTATACTCAGTCTGGCACGCTTTACGACAAAATTCCTGACGCTCCTAGACCAGAATTTTCTATTTCTCCTCCTCCTAAATCAAACAAATACTCTCATGCCGGCGATGGCGTGATAGGTACGACAAGCACGAAAACCACAAAGGCTACATATAAGAAATCCCATACGGTTTCTAGTAAAAAAGTAGATGAAGAACCTCTCGCCTCAGAGGTTAATGTCGTGTCAACCGACAAAGGCAAAAATCCTAAGCAATCGGGGGGAAAGAAGAAAGGGACAAACAAAAAGAAGAAACAGGAAGATTCGACTCCTGAAAAATCTTCTGGAAACCCTACTAGGCAAAATAAACCTCGTTATCCATGTTAGATATGCGATGACGAGCATTTCATGAAAGATTATCCACATAAAGCTAAGGTTATGAAATTTTTAAAAACTTCAAATGCCCTAGGGGTGTTGACTAATCCATTTCCGAGCCCAAAAACAAACCTAGTTGCTAGTGATCGTGCTTCCCCATCCCAAGTGCTTATGTTATCCATCTCAAAACAACAAAATGATGTTTTGATATCAACAAGGAATAAAGATTATGGAAATCCACAGTGGTCGAACAGTAAGGCTACAGATCAACCCAGTAGTTTGACAACAACTTCGCCAGAAGTTGTTCCACCAATCATTCCTGAATTAACAATAAAAAAGCCTAAGGGAGTAGTACACAAGTCGACGTTTAATCCTCATGCTCAAGCAACATAGAATTATAATGTAGTGGAGGATCCGGCCCAATCGCCATCTGCTATGTCGACACTTGAAGCGCTGCACAATTGCCCCTCCCAAAAACAGGCTTTGTTATCAGCAATAGGTGGGATTGATCTAGCGGATTCCAATCTAGTGGCCTTTAATCATAAAGGATATGAACCTCAGTTACTGGCCCAGCTCCCTTTCCTCATACAGGCAAAATCCCTCAACAAAATTGTTCATCAAACAATCATTGATGAGGGGGCACCTACCTATATTATGTCAATGAGTTGCTGAAAAACTTTAGGCTCTCCACCCTTGTCACGATCATCAATGACATTAAAAATGTTCAATGGAAGAACATACACGCCGTATGGGATATTAAGTAACTTGCAAGTCGAACTGGGGGGCAAGACAGTAGAAATTGAAGTCGAGGTCATTGATGGAAACATTGACTACAATATCCTACTGGGCAGGCCCTGGATTTATGCTATGGCCGTTGTTGTGTCAACATATTTTAGAAAGCTTGCATTCCCCTTTCAAGGCGGAATTACAATCAGACCAACTCACCTTCCTCCCCAACAGTTCGCAAGTTACTGGAAGCATCCCATTGATCCATGGAAGTTCTCAATCGCTTCAAAATATCAGAGGAGGTCTCCTGAAAGACCCTTCCTTAATGGGTACGTTTACCCTCCTACCTCCAAGTAATCTTGCGGAAGTGGCCGCAGTGGAACCCTGTCATATGATATCTTCTACATCATCAAAGATTAAGAAGAACTCTGACCATTTTGATAGTGTGGATCATCGCGATGTATTTCCCCCGAGCGCTACCATACCTACATCATCTGATGATCAATTCAGTGATGTTGTACATTATGTACTGGGGGCATTGGAACTAGATCTTTACTTCATGACCCCTTATGAGTTGTGATCAAAGGCTGCATGAGGATGGTTCTTTTACTGTGTCAACCTCATTAAAAAATGAAACAACTCCCTTTCCAAATCGAGTCTTTGATTACGATCTCATAAAATCCAAGTCGAGTCTTTCAAATATCTCGAAGGTAAACCTTCATTCCAACCACCGCGTTGAATGCAATGAAGCTTGGGGGGCATGCACCTCGATTTGCGTCATTATGCTGGGGGCATGCGAACTTATCACAAGCAGTTTTACGCAAAGTTCAAGCTCGTTAAAAAATAAACCTAGCAATGAGCATATGTTCCACCAGAGTTTAAGCTCATTAAAAAATGAACCCACCTTCGGTAGATAACCATTGCGATCACATTATTATCAACTATTGAGCCTTGGTCGTGTTCTTACCATCACCTCCACTCTTTTTTAGTAGGTCATACGCCTCAATTTGATTGTTTACCCCTTTTGAGGAACAGTTGCGACGAGTGATCCTATTAGCCACCTTCTTTACACTGTCGTGATTGAAAAGTTCCAAACCTTACCTGGAACTAGCTGCTATCCAAAATCCTCACTCGTTCCTCAAAAAACGAGTCTTCTTTAATCTCTTTTCATCTGACTAGTAAAATATGAAAAGATTGTCGAGCAATTGGCCTCTCCAGCTCGTTAAAGTGATTGTAAGTGTCATCCTTCCTCTAGATTTTAATCTTTTTGGACCTGAGAGATCATTGCACAAAAGGATTGAGTGCTTGTCTTGTTCAGCTCATTAAAACGATCGAAAAAGTAATCCCTTTCATATTATTTTATACTTTTTCGGACTTAAGGGATTATATAACGAAAAAGGATTACTGGAGTTTCCTTTCCGTCTCTTTTTAGACTCTCTAAAATGGAAAAGGATCGAGTTATCCTTGTTGTTAAACTCGTTAAAACAATAGCGACAAACTTGTCCATGCAGACAAGAACGAGTTTCACTGTCGCTAGGCTCGTTAAAACATAGCGACAGGTTTGCCCGAAGGGAAAATTATAGAACAAGCATATGTTATCCTCCTCAAGCTTGAAAAAAATAAAAAGAGGTACTGGTCAGAAATGACTGGGAAAAAATTGGGAAGAAAACTTGAAGAAACTTTATTGGTAGCAAGTCGCTCTTGAACATGACACTTTCAGTCCATCACCATGATTGAGTCGAGTTGGGTTATTCCATTCACCGGTCATATCACCATTGGTCCTCCATACTATCCATTTTTGGGGTTAACGCTACCAATCCATTTCAATGTCGTCGATATGTTCAAGAGAAGTCGCTCAGAGAGTTCACCAACCCAGCTTGTGTCTCATTCGTTGCAATACCTTCACACTTCATTCTTTCATGACCACCACCCTGAACCTTGTATCATCAAATCGTTTTCACCTCCACAAAATCATTTGCTCCATTCCGTGTCGTAGATGTGGGATTCATTAATGCCCTCCTACGACGGGTCACTTCTTGTCGACATCGGCTCATTATCCAAGAAGTTGACTTAGGAACAACCCTTCCAATACTTTGAAGCTTGCATGCCTCAATGGCAAGTTTCTCACTTCCGGCGACAGGTTTACATCAATGGCCTTCGACCGAAATATTTTGCGTGGTGTTCGACATCGACTCAAGTATTCACACCACGTGAATTGTACTATAGTACCTTAAGGGTCATTATCATTATCGGTGATTCCTCTCGTGCCTGTTAACAGCTTACATCATTGGCTAGTAATAAGGCGTTGTCTTTCCATGTTCGACGTCAGAACATCTTTTCACATGGATCGACTTGTACTTTGGGCGAAGATTGAACGAGTTTTGGAGACCCTGGATCTAGTTTCATCCATCCGGGCTGCGATATATTCAGGAAAAATAAAGACATCAAATGTACATCATTGCTGCACAGATAATCATCCAAGTTAAAGGATGATGGCTCTACCAGAATCATCAGTCTGCCATACAGACGATTGCTTGTCCTATGTACATGAAAATGAATTTATAAAGCTGAGCATGGGAACGGCCGCCTCAGCTAGATCATGAAAATATTATGAAGATAATGTATTTTATTGTATCTTATTACTGGTCACCTTCCGGTTCGAAAAACCCCGGATTCTCATGATAAAGCATTTCACCCGACATCAGAAGATTTACGACCTCATGCTTGAGGGGGAAACTGTTATAGACATATTTGGGCACTGCAACCCAAATCTTGTATGTCCATAAACCAAGGGCTTCTAAGTCCCTAAAAGTGTTGTTTCATACCCTAAAGGAACAAGGTCAGCTGATTACATCATCTCCCATAAGTTCTCCATGAAAAGCTTCTCAAAATTGGTCAAAACTAGACCATCTCACCTGCTCCATGGTCAAAGTGCGATGCATCACACCTAACGCACACGGGGGGTGTGATGCATACTAAAAATCCCTTCTATGGGTTGTGATGGGCGAGAGTAGACAAATGGCAGAGACAATTTGCAAGGTGGATGATCATGGAATCTTCCAGAAACTTCTCTTGTGACACTTGCCTCTTTGAATTCACCCAGGGATGAGTAAGAGATTATGAAATCTCCAAGTGGAATTGAGAACTATCAGAGAAATGACACGAATAAAAAACTCAGAAGTTGTCTCACCCACCTGCAAACATCTATATATGGATCCCCCATCCTAGAGATCCAGAGGCTGGAATTTGGTATTTTGCAAGGAAATGTTGTTGGTTTCTCTGTGCAACATTGTTGGGTGATCTAAGCTTTTCATGAGGTGAAGATGGCTTTCATGCTAGGAGGATGGCGCTGGGTTAGACCAATGGGTTGTAATCCTCTCTTCTACTACTTCTATCAATAAAGCTATTTGAGTTTTCCTCCATATGATTGTGTATCTCTGAATCTCGTCTTGATATATGCATTTGTATGGTTAATATATATCTGATCCTATATTGTTTATGGTTATAGATCTCTATGATTTGATGGTATTATGCTGGTTTGACTCTACAGGTGTTCTTGAAGCGGGACAAGTGAGTAAAGAGTGGTGAAGATCTGTCAAAGGGGAAAGGAAACAAGCAAGGAGCCAAGCAAAAGACTGAGGTTGGTACTCTCTGCTTCTTTCTTATCTATCTCTCATAAAGGAAAACACAAGTAACTTTAGTTTGTTTGTTTCTAAGATAGCTACCCATCTTAGTGGGACTAGCAGCTCTAAATGGACAAAAGTTTTCCCGATAACACGTAGCACCAGCACAATGCCTTGCCAAATTATAGGAAGGAAAATAACTAGTGACACAGGTGGAGGAAGCACAAAAGAAGGAGGCCTTGCTAAAGGCCAGGTTGTGGCCTTGGTTGGAGGAAGCTTTCTAAGTCACAACTTCCATTTAGGATAAGCTTAAAGGACTACAACAGACACAACAGACGATGTGGTTGGGGGCAGAAGGACCAGCCATGGAAAACTTGGTCGACGAGGTTCAACAGGCAGCAATGCAGAGCGCTGCCAAAGTTGCAGTGGTTTAGGTGAAGCTGGGAGATCTTCACAGTAAGATCGCAGTGCCAACCAAGTGAATTGAGGGCAAGTCATGATCTTTGTGTTGGGGGCCTATTGGGATGGTCTCCCCTGGGTTAGTTTTGGGGTTAAGATAACCCAAGTATTCATACATTTCTGTAGCTAATATAAAGTCTCTACGATTTGTGGATGTGAAGCGCGTAGATGATTAAGAGTCAAAGGGATTTATACCCTTGTTTTATGTAAATTTTGATGCGGTTTTGAGAACCACCCATGGTCCTCGGACCATGGCATTGTATGAAAAGGGCTCTAAATAGGTGTGTCTTAGAGAGTCTAAGGCAATGTTTTTGATAATAGCTGATCATGGATGAGTTGTGATAGTGAGAAGAAGTGGGTTAGATAGAAGAGAAGAGGCTCTATAGCTGAGTGCGCTGAGGCCTTGGTAGAGTCTGCAACTGAGTTCGCAGACCCCTGCAGCTATGTGCGTAGGGTAGTTTTTAGTTTGTAATCCTGAGTTGAAGATCAATAAAGGCAGCTTCCACAAAATTCTTTTGTATTTCTATTTACTTATGTTTACAATATTTGCTTTCAATGAATGATGTGTTTTATGTATTATTGATTGAATGTTGCGCGATTCTGTTGAATAAATTTTAATAATGTATGCAATGCATGTTTAAGTACTTTCATGCAGACTCTGATGAATTCTCGGATGTTTATTAATAACTTAAGTAAACCTACATGAACCCTAATTTAGGACTTCTTTTTGATGCGCATAAGTAGATATATTGACTATTAAAGGTCCACAAATACTAATCATAGACCTTCGCGAAGGTCTGAAGGCTGTTTTACAGAATCGTAGCAGTGTGCCTTAGGAGTGTATCGATCTGTGCAAAGGCAGATATGAGGTGATAAAAGACATCACACTAGTTTCTGGATGTAGAAACGTGGTTCTTGCATCCCCCGAAACTGCTTCAAGTGAGACTACAGCCTACGCTATGCGGGTTGTTGCCTAAAGGGCCAGTAGTGTAGGGATTTGTTGGTTGGATCAACTAACTTTGAACCTGGATCAGGACTCCCTAAGACAATAACTACAACCATACACATATAAGATAGCTTCTCAATATAGAACATAACGATCAACCTCAGGCAATCATTCATAAACAAACATAACCTTACATTAGTCTTAAGCATAACAAGGAATTTCACAATACATATTCTAAATATGCATAATTAATTATACTTATCTCTATCTTTTAAGATGGATGGCTACTAAAGGAGAGACTTCCACTCTCCACCCTACCATAGGCTAGCTACAGTACAAATTTCTTGTAGTTGAGCACCCATCACCTTGATAAAAGGTCGAAGGAATTTCTTACTCAAGGCAACTTCACACCAATGTCTTTGTCATACACTCCAGAGATGGGGTCCATTATCCAGGTGGTTTTCTAGCTTCTCTTTGGAAGTAGGCACCATAGTGACCCACTCACTCCTCTAAGCTTATTCGCAGGGCTTCACAAAGGGATAGATGGAGTATTTCTCATCCCAAGAATTTAAATCCACTATCCAGGTGATTTATCAAATATATTTTCAGAGAAAGAAACACATGGGTCTCACTCCGGAGATGGGGTCCATTATCCAGGTGGTTTTCTATCTTCTCTTTGGAAGTAGGAACCATAGTGATCCACTCACTCCTCTAAGCTTATTCGCAGGGCTTCACAAAGGGATAGATGGAGTATTTCTCATCCCAATAATTTAAATCCACTATCCAGGTGATTTATCAAATATATTTTCAGAGAAAGAAACACATGGGTCTGAAGTTTTCTATCTAGGTAGTTGTTCAACGACTCAACAAGGACAAACAAAAATTAGATTTCCTTGTACAAATGGTTTTTCAGCTATATAACAAGGGCCACAATTATTATGTCATCCATTGAGCCTCCCACTAACCACACATGCTTATTCTACCATTCTAGTGGCCTCAAACAAATTCATGTGGAATATAATCGAAACTCATAGTAGTTCAATTCAAGCACAAGGCTAATCAATCAACTCCAATATTGTTTTTTTCCTGCTATCATGCTCCATAGCTCCGCACACTCCTCTATTATACTCTCGAATACCCTTTGTTCTCAAGAGAGAGAGAGAGAGAGAGATCACATACAAGATCTAGTGAAAGTCCCTTCAGTTATGTATTTTTCCTCTCCTATGCAATGTCTTCTTTTAGTTTCTCACTGTAATTCCAATATCTCACTCCCTCCTCTTTTTGCTTTGTCTTTCGCCATTTTTTTAGGAGTAATATCCTCTTCCCAAACTCCATTATGTTTTGGAGAGGCCACTTGACTATCTCCTTGATCTACGACGGGGAATGGGCCTTGTTCTCTCTCCTTGCTTCCCTAATCACATCTCATTAATGCATGTCAAGGGATTTTGATTTCTTAGCCTATAACCAACTTCATAAATTTAATATATGCCAGCATGTGGTTATTCAAGGAACATAACAAGATTTCCATCATACATTGGATCCATATGCATCCCTTCCTTCAGTTTGCCATCATAAAATTTAACATTTAAATTTAGGTTGTTTGTAGCATGCTTCCTTAGCTAGGTTTGGTTTCCATGTTGGCATTTCAGTTTATAATTCAAATTAAAAAAATATGGGTAAAGTGATGGGTCTTACAAACCCCACCCCTTTTATAGGAAAAATTCCCTCAATGCTCTATCGACAGAAGCAAAAAAACAAAATAAAAAACTAAGGTTTATAATCACAACATTTACATCTTTATATACATTAAACAAAATTAGTAGAGTACCCTCATTTTTTCTACAATTTCTCAGGTTTCTTCATCCATTCCAAAGTTCTTCCATTGCACCTTTACCTATGCTATTACACAATTTTTACATGCAGTCCTTCTATGGTCCATGATGCATAGTGGTTCTAGATGGAATTCTTCCTTGAATTCCATATGTATAACTTACCAATAACCATATGCTTAGTCTCACCTGCATACTTTCTAAGAAGAGAAATGTGAAATACAACACATGCCTTCATTGTGGGTGGTAAGGCCAACCTATGTCTGTCTCTTTCCAAAACATGAAGTGCTCCACAAAATTTGAATGTTAAATCAACATAAGGTCCCACTTTTAGTGAGCTCTCCCTTGGCCCGATGCGAAGATACACATGCTCTCCCACTCGGAATTATTTGTGGATTCTCTACTAGTTGAGATAACTCTTTTTCCCGTCCTAGATTAGCTTCAATTTTTGCCTGATATTAAGCATGTCTTGGTACATTTCTCTCAACATGTCTAGTTCACTAAATCAATCTATTCACTATTCCATACCAATGGATGGGAGTGTCACATTTTTTCCTATACAATTCCTCAAAAGGAGTACTTATGTTCAACGGTTTTTTATTCCCATTCTTATATGAAAATTCAACTAATGGAAGAAATTATTCCCACCTCTTTGACTTATGCATTGCATGCATCTTCAACAAGTCCTCTAGAATTCAGTTTACTCTTTCAGTTTGACCATCTATTTAAGGATGATATGTTGTACCAAAAGTTAGCTGAGTCCCAAATCTAGAAACCAATTCCTTCCAAATATTTGATGTGAACTTGGCATTCAGATCTAAAATGATCTTCTTGGGTATGCCATGCAATCTAAATATTTCTTTCATGAAAATATGAGTTATGTCAATGGATTTTTGGGTGGACATAACAAATATAAAGAGAGTTTCCTTGCTTAATAAACCATACAGGAATCTTGATGTTTAGATGTCTTTGGAAATCCTATTAATGTGTTTTCCCACTTCCACTCAGGGATTGATATTGGATGTAACAATCCCACTGGGTGTCTGCATTCTACATTGATAGGTTGGAAATCCAGGCACTTGGAAATATATTCAACTATCTCCTTCTTCATTCCTACACAATAATGCAATTGAATTATGGATGTTATTGTTTTCTAATAACCAGGATGACCTGAATAAGGTATTGTATGAAAATCATCCATTATGAGATTCTTCAAGTCAATCACACAAGGTACATAACATCTATCATTGAATAGAAAATTATTGTTGTTAGTGACCTTCTAATTCATGCTCATTGACCCCTCTAGTTCTTGTTCGAATAATTCATTAACATTATGGAAATTCTTATCATGTTGTAATGCCTCTTTGATCCTTTCTTTGTTATCCATTTCACAATTTCTCATGGTTGTGGAGTGAGATACTTGTAGACTTATACTATGAGCATTTGCTACTCGTTTTTCCTTTCCGTTAATATGCTTGGTCTGAAAATAAGTTTTAATCATTAGAGAAAACCATCTCGCTTGTATAAAATATAAATTGTGTTGATCAAACAAGTTTCTTAACCCTCCATGATTTGACATCAGCATGAACCTCTTCCCAAGTAGGTAGTGCCTCCATATATTTAGTGCATGCATGATTTCCACTAACTACAAGTCACGAATGACATAGTTCTTCTCATTCTCATATAATTTTCTTAATTTGTAGCAAATTACGTGTCATACTTGCATATGGAATCCATCTAGTTGTTCCTTGAGATCATGTGTTCAAACTAAAGAATCCTTTTCCAGGATCTTCTATTCTCACAATACATGCATGTCCAATAAATTTCTTGAGCTACTTCAAACTAGTTGTGCACTCTAATGTCCAATTAAATTTCACATCTTTTTTTTGTGAATTTATGATTGGATGTCCAATCTTTGAAAAATATTGAATGAGTTTCTGGTAGTATTTGGCCAATCCCATGAAGGATCTAACCCCCATGATATTTTAGGGAGATGGCCACTCTACTAGGGTTTTCGTCTTTTTGAGATCCACAACTACCATTCCTTGACTTTCTACCTTTTACTCTATTGGTTTCCAACCCAAACTTCTAAATTTCATATGGGATTTTCTTGGATTTATTCATATATATATATAGTAGGCATCATTCTCATGTTTCTTTTATCTTTGTAGATCTGACAAGCTTTACAAAATCATTTCATTCACCTATGATTTCATTTATTACACTTTGGAAATGTTTTTGTTGTATGTCTTGCTGCTCCTAAAATCAAATATTGATCTCAGGGTATCCATCCAATTAGGAGAATTTCGTTGAGATCTCCTCCCAACTAAGTCTTATTCTTGATTAGGATGGTTTTGGATTTTGTTACTCATGCCTCTATTTTTTTGTTGTAATTTGTGTCTTCCTATTTGATGTCACACACACACACACACACACAACTATCAACTAATCAAGCATAAACATATTAATTCATAACCTTGGCATGTCAGCATTGGAAATATAATTATACTGAGAGGTTGTGGGGTGAATCAATATAATATCCAATCATAACCAACCGAAACACTTTTAATACAAATATAAAAGGAATCACATTAACAATAAGAGATGCACCAAATATATGTGAAAATCATATGTTATTAATGAATGATATTATAGGCACCAACCCACTATTACAATGATTTTCTAGCATTAGCTAGAAGGAGACACCAGCCCCCTAAACTTTTTCTCACACAAACTAGAAGGAGGCACCCAACCCCTAAACTTTTTCTCACACATACTAGGAGGCACCAACCCCCTAAGAAATACAGACACCAACTTGCTGAATGCTTAATATAATTCCTTGAGTATGACTTTCAGCTTTTTTTGTACTTCTCTATTTTATACCATATTTCCTATTCTAAATCCTCAATGTAGCTTCCCAAACATCCACTAATATTTTTACTCTATTCTCTTCAACAATCACACGTCTTTTACAGACAGAATTCCCCTAAGTTGTTTCACTTTTTTTTCTCCGCAAAAGTATAGTGCATTGAAACTCCTCCTTTCTTATTTCCACAATCCGATCGACACTCAACTGCAAAGTATTCTGTCTTATTTAAAGTTTTCCAAAGTAACCAACTGACTGACAATTTAAACAAACAACTTGTATTCGATTTTGTATTTCCTTGCTAGAAATTGGGTGTGGATAACCTAGATGCATCATGAATCAATGGATCCTTGGATCGTCGAGGCTTACATGATTAACCAATATTACCAACTAGTGGGAACATGGCCTTAACAATACTTTCAATTATATATAGAAATATGGCTCTTTAAGTACTAGCTGACACTATTGTATATATTGACCTCTGAATGTCAAGATACCTTTCTCGCATGGAACCATGAATTCAGAACTTTGACCAAGATTATTTTTACAATTATATCCAGGTTCAAGTTTCAAGCATACGTGAAAGTTTCTTTCACCCCATAATAACTAATTCCTGAATATTTTTTTAAGCTACCTTTTCTTAATTAAATCCAAATCCTCTCCATTAATGCATGTGCACACTTGGATGCCAAGTAATACATATAGCTCACCACTAAGTGGAACCATATCCTTATGGAACTTTGACTTATACTTCTTTGCAATATATCTGGATCTAGTTTTCAAGCATATGTACATGTTGCTTGCACCCCTAGACCATTAGATTCCTGGATCACTTAGAATATCCTTGGATGTTGAATCCTAGATGGATCTTCACACTCCCAAATGGCTAAATAGCATAAGGGCCCACTCCTAATTTTGGCACAATTCCTTATTCTTCACTATTTTTGGTGAAAATGAAATACATAGGAAACCTTCACCAAAATAGTCCTTGGTGTGAATCCCCATACTTTAGGAGTTTCCATGTTGAAGCTCCAAGAACCAATCAGATATTTCCACAATATCTTATGCCACATTTGATGTCGAATAAGGACATTTGTTCACCTAAAAAGTCTAAATCTACCTACCATATATCCACATCTCAGGGTGCCACGTTATCATATTTTGTCACCTAGTGTCATCTTTCATCCGACATCTATTACCATGTAAGTTGGGGTCCACCTTTCGCCTACCAGTGAAATCTAAAAATTCATTGATTTTTTTTTTTAATTTCTCTTTTTCCAAATCCCTTAAGATTCAGATCTCACATCCGGAGGAATAGATATACTATCCAGCTAATAAATCCTTTTGGCAAAGGGCTAGGATGTTCGGATATGTGGAAGATGCCCGTGCATACTGAATGATTTTGGAAATACTAAAGAACCAGATATATTTAAGTAGCTTAGATACACTATTGAGATATAGATATTACTATAAGATCCAACTTTGACCAATCTTGGAACCTTGCATGACCTTTTCACTTCAACTTCATTTTTATCTTGATTCCTACAGAGATAGGAGAAGTGCCATATATTGTTGCGTTAACCAACCAAAAAATTTCTCCCGCAACAGGGGAGATATCACCCAATCAGGGTCCTTGTTACACCCCTTTTCAATTGGTGTGGTGCTACTCACCAGAATATGGCCCATTTTTCTGTACTAATTTAACCTAAGAAATGACAAAAAATAATCTAAACCTAAAAAATATATTACATAAAAAATTTAAAAGAAATATTACACAAACTATACGAACTTTTTGTTTTATAGACGGCTGTGTGTTATCTAATAATTAAGGGGAAGGGTGAAACATTACTCAAATACAGACCTTTAAAAGTTCCACAATTTCTTTGGATAGTAACATTTCTTATTGAAATGTGACCTCAGTCAACCACCTAAGAAATTGTTTCTGCTAGTAAGAGAGATTTTAACACACACACAGAGAAAATATATATTTGCATTCAAATTCTAATCTATGTTTACAGGAAAAATGAAAAGTTATATTATGAGTAAGAGCAAGTCTCGAAACTAACATTTGAATATCATAAAGTGAAAAATGTATACACTTAAAAATTCATAATTAATCTAAATTCTTCAAATAACTCAACGATTCATTTACATATTTCATTTCAAAATAAAATAAATAAAAATGTAATCTAATACTCTATTTCACGAAGTAATTCAATGAATGAAATACCATGAAAATGGAAACCATAAATGCATACAAGAAAATTATAAAACATATCATACTCCATTCATAGATATATTTGCAAATCAATTCCCATATCTTCAAAAATTCAAGTCCAATTCTCATTAAAAATACTTGTTTTTATTGTAGCTTAAATGATCTCCAATGCTTTCTCCAACGAAGAGATTTGTATAACAAAAACTAAAATAATAGATAATGTTTGTTTCCGAAAAATAGGAAAAGAACTTTGAATCTTGTGAGGAGATTTTCTTACTAATAAGAAGGGAAAAAATGATTCATTGATTTTAATCTAGATGATTTTCTTTCTTTGATTACTACAAATCTTTTGCCATCTAATGTGATATATGTCTTGTACCTTATGTTGATTGTAAAGGATCTATTTCTCATTCTTTCTCGTTGATTATATGGACCACTAGTTATATTTATCAGATATTTGAGGTAAATAGATAGGAATGACATTCTTGAGGTTGATATTGCACTAATTAATACATTTCATGATATATCTTTTCTTGCATTTGTATTTGAAATAAAAATTGGAAATTAACTTCATACATTCATATGGAAATTGGAAGAATTTTTTAATGTCTTTGTTGTTCTAGTTAGTATATTTTTGGATTTCACTATTATTGGTATCTCTATTATCATTAATCATTCGAATGAAAATGGATGAAGGTAATACTTTCTCAATTCCTCCTAAATGAGGCATATTGAATTCTTCAAAGATATCTAGTGCACTATCTCAAATGGAATCACACCAGTCGAAATATTCCTTGATCCATTCACTAATGACGAGGAATTCGGATTTCCTTTCATCTAGTGATTCTGGCATCATTTTCTTGTCTTCCTTAGAGATTTTACCCAAGTTTATATTTTTCCATGTTTTCCCACATGAAAATTTTGTGAAATTAATCTAGTAGCACACTATCATCTTCCATGTGAACATCAACTTGACATGTGAAGGTTATCAAAACATGATAAATATTATAATTTCTATTCAATTGGATATATCTTTTTAACTCAACTTTCTTGATTTGATCATTAACAATAATAGCCTTATCTTTGAATATCTTCACTTCCATAGATTCTCTCTTTAATTAGTTTATCGTCTCTTCTAAAGACATAATATGAGGTTCAAAACACGTAAAATCTATTTGATCATTTGATCCAAGTGGATCCAAAAATGCTCAGTGATCAAAGAAGGCACATGGAAGGCTAAAAAATGAAATCTTTTTTATTGAAATGGAATCAGGGTCAGATCGAATATCTCATTGCAAGATTTCCAACGACATAAACGACACCTTAATCCGAGTTCGTATGTGAAAGTTATGTCGAGTCAAAGTTTTGGTCAAATTAGACCCATTGGCACCATTAACGAGGCAACAATTTGATGATTATCGATGAAAGATTCTAGAAGCCAGAATGGGCAAATTTGTGACCTCTTTAAATTGTCCGGTAACCCTTAAAAATCAGCGGAAATTTTTTCTATGTTTTCAAAATATATATAATATATATATATATATATATAATATATATATATATAATATATAATAAATATATATATATATATATATACTATACATATAGATTATTATATTAATAATTATATATAATTAATAAGATATGATATATGGCCACCACCCCTGTCACCCCTCCCATCCATTTCCATATTAATCATAGATATAAAATATAACCAAAGGTCGTTTAAACAAACCACACTCCCATTTGAAATAGGGCCTATGGGATTTGAACCCAGGTGACCCTCCAACTTTAACTAACCGCCACCAATAAAAAAAAACCAAAGCGACGATTTTTTTTTAAACAACCGCTCTAATTCGAGTATCCCACAGGACTTGACCCCGGGAACTCCCCCAATAGCCAACTCTTATCAACCCTCTGTCAACCAAGTTTCCAACAGAGCACTTTGTACAATCCGCTTGGGATACTTTTATATAAAATGAAATTTCATTCACCCAAAAAACTGGAGGAGCACACATGGATGTCAAGGAAATGGAACCATGCCTAACATAGATTTCAAGAAAAATATTCTCTGGTGCAGGGGAGAAATCTTTAGATTCCCTTGGAGACTGATTTTTGACAAAGGCAGAAGCATATGAACTTTATGCTTATTTTCTCAGTTTTCCATAAGGAATCTGATGGTGTAATCAGTTTCCTCATCTGAGCAACAAATCTTTAGTCAACTTGTATAGAGGAGTCTTTGTGGAATCTTGAGTAATCTAAAAGATTCCATAACGGCCAATTTTTGACAGTTTCAGAACCAGGCTAACTTTATACTCAAACTACTTAGTTTTTGTCGAGGAGCGTAGTGATGAAGTTAGATTCATCATTTGAGTAGCATAAATCCAGAAAACCAGCGAGAGAATCTTTGAGATTTCGAGGTTCCAGATTTCGACGGTGTCAAAAAGAGGTCGAGTTTACAGTCATTTCACACAATTTCGCGCTAGGAACTCAACAGTGCAGTCCATTTCTTCAGAAAAATGTGTGAATTTTTTGGCCAACCCTTAAAATGTAGGTATAAGGTGTCTTTGTACATGCACATAATTTTATTTTGTTGCTAAAGATTCATGACACTGACCTCCCCACTTTGAGTAGAGCCCAAAGACGTAGCCCACACTGGTGAAATCCATTACCAACATGTTGTGCTTTATTCCTTATGATGGCCTTTCATTTTCTTTTATGTATATGTATGCATCTTGTGGTTACATTTTATTTTATATGCGATTTAGAATGCATTAATGTAGTAAAAAGATCTGGATCAACATTGATCTAAAACTCTTCTTTTAATATCTTGATTTCTCTATCTTTAGCTTATCTCAGATCCTGCATTTGTTTACCATGTTTGTTTTCAATTTAAACAATTTATTTCCTTTACTACTCTTTTGCTTCAAATGTACCATTTTTATGCTTTTTTTTTTTTTCCCGACCATGGAAAAACCTTCTCGTAACATAGTGGCATGGGATTGACATTTTTTCTCTCATGGAAAATGATGTGTTTGCTAATTCAATCTACAATTATTTGATTTTATTCTAGCTCTTATCCAATTCATCAGATAATTCCTACACTAAGCACTGATTAGTTGAAGCAAGAGCCCCAACGGATAAGGATATTTCCATGGTTCAATTTTTAGGGTCATATGTTGCTTGCCAAACCATTGTTGATGAAGTTTCAATCATAGACGGATTAAATTTCTTTTTCTTGATATTTGACAATTGATTAAGATTATAAGCTATAAAAGCAATATCCAAGAGACACTACCTTCTCTTTCATTAGTTCTACTTCATCAATGTGTCCAAAAAGAGAGGAATTTATGGAATATTTGTTGCCAATGGAGTCGTGAAAACTCCTTGAGAAATTACCTTTGTCATATGTATAGAGGAAACTAGGTTTTGGGAGATTTCTTGGGCTTGCTCCATTTGATGAATATTTGGTTGATCCATTGTTCCTTGTCCTATCTATTTTTTATCAGTATTTTTCTAATTACCATGCATCTAAGTTTGACTTATTGAGTCTTCGATTTCCTCTATTATTTTCTTTTTTAGAGTAATTCCTTGTACTTCTAGTTCTTATTTCTAAAAAGAATATTCAACCTATTTTTCTCAATGTTCTTTAAGATTTAGTTTTTATATGTCTTTCCTTGTTTTGTCTGTTGTTTCTCTTCATTATTATCTGGCTGAATAGATTCTATTTGATCTAGTTGTTGAATATCCCCTTGGGTTCATTACTTCTATCTCTAGGAGATATTGTTATTCCTTTTGTCAATGGAAACTTATATAAAGGAATACTCTATATTTTACTCCTTTGCTGAAGATAATAGAGATAAGAATTTTGTCTAAAATTTTGTATATTTTGTATTTTCTACAAGTTCATCTAACAAAACAATCTATAAAATAACCTCATCAAACAGATCAACCTGTTTAAAACCAAATTCAGACATTAGTTCTTAATGGATATAATTATTTTCATACATAGGAGACTTCATATGAACATTAAAAACAATGTGTGGATCATATTTATAAAAAGGGAGAGAATGTAACTAATCTTCATGAAGCCCATTTACTTCAACCATTACATCTCCTATGTCCTTAAGAGTTAGTTGACCAATTTTAATAGGAAAATTTGGCCAAAGCTTCTTTAAATTTTTGTGTAGTAACATTTTGATTCTGTTAAGTGTTGTTTGATTAGCTATTTCCCTTTCTACAAGTCTTTTAGGAATAAATTTGGGAAGCACATGAGGACTAGTTCCACAACCATAAATTCTAAAATAAGAGAAATTTGCTTCCAAAAATCGGTCCCCAATACCATGTAATCCTTATTGCATTTCTTTCCTGGTTCTAGGTGGAGACTTCGCAAAAAGAATTCGATAAAATTACACATGACATTGTCACAAATATTATAGAAATGATTTTTATATTGTCTTTGATAGAGTATGGAGAAAAATGATGAATTTGAGATCATCACTAAAAGATAAATTTCAATTTATCAATAGAAAGGGAACTAAAGCTATTACAATATCCATTAAGAAAGTCAACATATAAAAACCTATGCCAAATCCTAGTGTAGATGATTGTGAAAAATTGATGGCATTTGAGGGGTTATGTGACAAAATATTTTCCCAATTGAACCTCTTAGAATGGTTTATCGTGCCATAGACTAGGGGATCCCGTTCTAGCTTAAAATGTTCTAAATTTGATTCTCCATAAATTCTATATTACATTTTAACTAGAAATGTGTAAGGGTTCTTGAATTGTCCAATTGGGTAGAGTTTAGTTGACCTAGTATTAAAGGTTACATAATCATTTACCAATTCTCTTATGTACCCAACCACATCAATTTTCTATTCCTTTAATACATTTTTTCCAAAATCAATCATGTATTCCTTATCAAGATAAAATTCAGGAAGACTTAACCTGAACATTGATTGTAAAGCTTAGGCTTCCATGTAGTTATTACTTTGTTGGAGTGACTTACTATTGAACGTGTTTGAATATGAGCATGAGATATAATCCAAATTACCATATCAAAATAAGGAAACATGGATGGTCCAGGTTCAAAGTTGTGTAGCTTGGTTTCCTTGATGAGTTCAAAATTACCTAAATCATGGGTAGAGTCACCTTTTGAGCTATTTCTCGTTGTATTTCTCCATCCATCATTTTCAAAAAATTCATGCATCTCCTACCATGAGATGGTTCTTGCTTATCAAGCCTTAAATGTAGTATCAGAGAAGAAGGTTCAAGTAGGATTGTTTTCTTCAGATGGTTCCTCTTTTAGTTTGATTAATTTTAGCTTGGATTTAATGTCTTGAACAACAAGCTTAGTGGCTTTTGATTTTCCTTTGTAGACCATTATATTAAAAAAAAAATGATATGCTTTATCCAATATAGTTTCTTTGAAGACATTTCAACTATTTTAAACATAGGAAACATAACAAATTCTCTAAATACTAAATTTCAATTAGAGTGTGAAGGTTTCTATGATTTTTTTCAATAAAATGCAAAAAAACCCCAAAAATTTACCAAGTAGAGATTTTTTGGTACCTAAGAAAAATGTTAATATCCATCATGCATGAATTTTAAAATTACCTACCAAAATGTCTTCTAAGGACAACAATTTATAAATCCAGGTATCTTGGCTGTGAGAAATTTTTTATCAATATCATCAATCGCTTTAAGCTAGATACCATATATGTTCTATGAAAATAATTTTAAAATGTTTTATTGTTGTTTTCTTTATATTTTCATTATTTTAGAAATCCCAAAATTTGGGCATCCATGCATTTGGGTCTAAAACAGTTTTGAATAAATATGTTTGGACCATATGTATATAGTTAAATAAATTAAAGTTTTCTTTTAAATTATAAATTGAGAAAACATTGTTCAAGATAAAACCAAGTTTTATTAAATCCAGGATTTCACATGTATGTGAGAATTAAGGGCAAAAGAAGTGATGTACTTTTTATATTAACTAGATTATATATATGAGTTAAAAAAGAAAATAATTAAACATTCAAAAAAAACATTATTAGAATGATTTGAGTATCTATGAAATTCAAGGGCTTTAACAAATCTCTTTGAACGAGATACCTGGATATATTTATTAATAAAAATGAAGAAAAACCAATACATAAAGGATGTGCAAATAAAGAAATCAATTTTATTAAATTTAGATTATCTAGGTATCTAGGATGTGCAAATAAAGAAATCAATTTTATTAAATTTAGATTATCTAGGTATCTAGGAGTCTCAGGTGAAAAAAAAATTGAACCTTTCATTTTCACCTGGATACGAGAAATAAATGGAAAAATATAAAAAAAAACATTGAAAAAGATGAACCAATTGAACAAATAAAACTTTATTGGAAAGAATTCTGAGAATCTGCGATACCTAGATGTGTGTGAAACTGTAACATGGCAAACCAACCAAATACCTGTATATCAATATTAAAAGAAATTATATAGGTATTATTATAAATAGCATGGTTATGTAGTGTTCATTGATACTTTTCTAAAAATATATTTTTCTCAGATAAATGCCTCTTGGAAGAGAAGTTGTGACCCCTTGAAAATCAACATTAATTGGGGAAAAAATTAAAAGGTCAAACTATAGGGCCAAAACTCAAAAAGTTGAACTTCTTAAATGTCATTCAAGTTCGAAGCATATCCACCATTGACTCAAAAAATCAATGGCCACAGTCACAGAAGTAGCACAATAGCTAACAATGCTAAACACAATGCATGTCTAGAATCGATCAATTGTATTCTCAACAAGTATCTACTTAAAGGTAGTTAGAGTGATTACTATTTGGATGTGGAATTTAATTATTCATTCAACAGGTGTCTACAGTCAGTGTTTGAGTAAACCTCCAAGGAGATAACCCAAAAATACAATAAAACAAATAGTTTCCCTTTTTTCTTTAAAAATTCATAAATATTATTTTATTATTTTCCCTAGGAACCCTGTTTTAGACTTCCAAAGTTTCCTAATGTTATAGTAGAAAATTTCCAAAAATAGGAGTAAAAGAGCTTAATGGAGGGCATTTAGTGTTTGTAGTAGCCTATCGAGCTACAAGTCTCAAGTAACTCCATAGGGAGTGTCTTCACCTTTGTATTTGCATTACTTTCATTCCGCAGACAAAAGAGAGTAGTGTAGCCTCACCTTCCAAATAAATTTTGCCTCATAAAAATTTTCTAAAGAAATCCAGTTTTCCTTTATTATCCGTATATGATTGTATTTTATGGTTCTTTATTTTCCAAATATGAAATAACCCGAAGTTTCCGATTTGCAATAGATTCATGGGTGACAGGGCATTCACATAAAGCAGTTGTCTATAATGAGACTTTTTGGAAGTTTTTTTGGTGGATTTTTCCGGTCAAAATCCGGCAGCAATTTATTCGAATCGCAAGTTTGATAGCTAGTTTCTGCACAATCAAAGCCGTCCCAGGGTTTTTCAAGGTGCTGAATCCAAATATGCAATTAAAAAACCATTTTAACTGCAACAAATCAAAATTTAACCTCAGTTTCTTCGCTAGATTCCGTCACCAAAATCTCCAAAAAATCGCATTATAGACAACTCCTTCAAATAAATATTAAGTTAAGTTAAGGGTTTACACTGAGAATTATGGTTAAACATGAGGTTGTGTATTTTATGGTTCTTTATTTTCCACGTATGAAATTTCCCGAAGTTTCCGATTTGCAATAGATTCACGGGTGACGGTGCATTCACATAAATATTAAATGGTTAAGGGTTTACACTGAGACTTATGCTTAAACATGAGGTTTTGACTCAGATTATGATTGGATTATTCCATTTTAAAACATTAAGGATTTAAAATATGAGGTTTTCATTACATAAACATTTCAATGTAATGTAAATTAATAAATTTAATGTCCGATAAATACTTAAAACTCATTCCAAATACTTAAATGTCATAAAAGAAAAATTATCGTTCTGTTTAAAAGAAAAATAAATATTTTGTTGTACAGAACAAAGAATTTATGCCGAACTATCATTTCTTACGAATTGAACGACTCACGTGGCAAATTCAGATTGAAAATTGAAATTAACGGGTCTCAAAATTTCTTTTGGTGAATTACATTTCAAATTTAATGTCGGAAAAATAGTTAGAAGTCATAGAACAAAAATTAGAGTTCCTTTTAAAAGAAAAGAAAAAAGCTTTCTTTTACCGAACATAGAATTTATGCAGAACTGTCTTTTCTTTTCTTACCAGAAGGCTTTGTTCAACTTATTCATGCTGCATCACAAATCAGGGGACAGTAAAGCATGAGGAACTACGCGTTTGTGTATTTCAAGCACATTGAGCATGCCAAAGCGGCCAAGGAGGGTCTGAAGGGCGCGGCCAAGGAGGGTCTGAAGGGCGTGGCCATGGGAGACAGCTTTCTCAAAATCGAATTTGCCCGGGCGGTAAGGATTTTGCATTTCATTGAGCTTTGTCTGTTTGTCTGGCGCAGGCTTTTCTGTTAATTGTCCATAAATCCTTAGCTTTTCTCAATATGAGATTTTTGATCAATCTTCTTCAAACTTTTGATTATTTAATCGGAATACTTTGTTCCCTGGGGGATTTTTTCAATTTTCCTTTAAACCTTTGCCTCTATAAAGTGTATGGGTTGAGCTCTTTCAATTGCTTCTTTGGCTAAGAAGTTCTTCTATGTTTCCTCTAAACGCTTGTTTGCAAGACAAATTTGGTTTATTTGCCTTAATTCCCAGATTTGTTTATTTACCTTCCTTCCCCGTTTCACTTAAGGGTTTCGTTCATCTTTTCACCAAGAATTCGCTTGTTTTCCCCTATTTTTTGGATTGATGGAACTATTCAATTTCCACCGCTTAGAGTTGAATTTCACGTAGTATGGATGCATTTCCAGCGCATTTCAACATTAGCCCATGACTTTTAGGCTGTTATCAAATTTCCCTTATACCTTTGTCTGTCTAAAGTATTTTGGTTAAGCTCTTTCAATTGCTTGTTTGGCTTAGAAGTTCTGTTTAAGTTTCCTCTAAACCCTTGTCTGGGCGATGAATTTGGCTTATTTGCCTTTTTCCAGATTGGTTTATTTGCCTTCCTTACCCGTTTCATTTAAGGGTTTCTTTCAGCTTTTCGTCAAGAATTTGCTTGTCTACCCCTATTCTTTTGCCTGATGGAACTATTTGGTTCCTGCTGCTCAGAGTTGAATTTCACCTAGCATGGATGTATTTCCAGTGCATTTCGGCATTAGCACAGGACTTTCAGGCTGTTATAAGTTTCCGTGTCTGTCTAAAGTATTTTGGTTAAGCTCTTTCAATTTCTTGTTTGTCTAAGAAGTTCTGTTTAAGTTTCCTCTAAACCCTTGTCTAGGCGACCAATTTGGTTTATTTGCCTTCCTTTACCCGTTTCACTTAAGGGTTTCTTTCAGCTTTTCGTCAAGAATTTGCTTGTCTTCCCCTATTCTTTTGCTTGATGGAACTATTTAGTTCCTGCTGCTCAGAGTTGAATTTCACCTAGCATGGATGTATTTCCAGTGCATTTCGGCATTAGCATAGGACTTCCAGGCTGTTATAAGTTTCTGTGAACGCAAGTGTGTAAGAGGCATACTCGGAAGTTAACATAGTGAATTTTTTCACTTTATAAATTATATGGACTATCAATAAAAGACAACCAAAATTTTATATATTCTATTAAAACTATACATTGAAGGTAACAAGCATGTGCAGCATATGCACTTAGTGGACACCTTACCATGTGTCAATTGTCTGTAGGTTCTTTTTGTTGAGTATAATAAATGTATTATAATTGACATTAGGTGGTTTAAATTGATACAATTTTTATTAAGAGAATTTAAACTTATACAACTACCACACCCCTGAATTGTGTGAATGAGAAGATCAAAACGAATTGTTGGATGGACATGTAGGACAAGGTGAAAAGGAGTTTTTTTTTGTATATCTGGTGTCATAGGAAGGGTTTCAGGGTTGAAGTATGAGTTCATAGGATGAACTACGTCCGAATTATATAAATGTGAAATCATGATCCAGACAAGTTCATGTTGGTGCACAGATTATTCGTTAATGGCCATGTTGTTAAATTACTACAGGTTAGTTGGAAAAATTATTTAGTACCACGCATAACATTATTTTGTTGAAATGAAAGAACTATTAGCTTGGTTTATTTAATCAGCTTTCATAATAATAATAATATAGATTACTTAATTAGTTCAGACAATTACTTTCATTAATGTAGGGTATTTAGGTGCTTTTAATTTTTGTAGAGTAGAGTATTTGGTTAATTGAGTTAGCATCCTTAATGTCTATGGGACACTAATTTCACATGTTTGTAAAAGTTTTTTGATAAATTATTGATGGCTATGTTTAGGATTTACTAATGAGGTTTATTTTCAAGATTAAGATGAATTTTATTAGTAAGTTCATCTTAATCCTGAAAATGATTAGTAGGTTCTAAATTTTAATTATTTTCAAGATTAAGATGAATTTCATTAATAGGTTCATCTTAATTTTGAAAATAATTAGTAAGTTCTAAATTTTAACCATTAATCTTTGTTTATGTAATTTATCTATTTTTTTTTAATAATTATATATCACAAAAATCTTAAATCAAATAATTCCAAATTTATCATTTATCAAACATGCCATCCATAAATGAATTTGCTGTAATTCCGTAGAAATTTTATTCTAAAACTATTATATCCTATCGCCTTTATGGTGATCTGTGATAATTACAGGATCTACTAGCTAAGCAGAGAGGTGATGCAGTAAGCAGCCTGGTGTACGAAGCAAAATGCCCTGCGTGATCTGTGATAATTACAGGATCTACTAGCTAAGTAGAGAGGTGATGCAGTAAGCAGCCTGGTGTACGAAGCAAAATGCTCTGGCATTTCAGGGCTGGGTTTTGTTTTTTGTGGTTCTGTTATGGCTCATGAATGGATGTGTTTATGGATTGAAATTTAAGGAAAATATGGGTTTACTGTAGCATATTGTAAAGTTTTGTAGATGTTCTATGCTAAGAGCAATTTCACTTTTCTCACAGCAATCATACAAGTAGTTAAGCAAAATGCAGATAGAACATATAAGCAGATCTTACAGAAGACAAATCAGAAACAGGAAAAATGCGTGTGTTCGTTTCGGCGGTCAACAGGATGCTTCAACCAGCAAAGTCTCCTTTGGTCAGCCAGCCCAGATGTGTCACAACAACCCTCCAACCAGTAGATGAGTCAACCCAAGTCAATTCTACAAAAGTCAATGCTGTCCTGAAAAGTCAACGCAGGGGCAGCAACCTAAAAGTCAACACAGCAGCAAAACGGTCAACCCTTTGACCTCGATTTTTGTGCCAGGTAGTACGGCCTTCAAAAATCGAACCTTCCACAAATTTTCAGCGTGATTGGACCAAGCGTTGACCAAAGTCAAAGCTGGTCAAACTTTCTGCGAAACCCTAGCAGCAGAAAAATCGTACTGCAGCTCAGCTGTACGGTCTGTCCTCTTCGTTCTTCCCACGTGTGGCTGAAATTCGTCCTCCAGGTAGCTCCGAAGCTCGTACTCTTAAGGATGAGAGAGGAAGATGTGAGTTGTGTTGTGTTGAAATTCTCTCCAACTTTCCCTGTATTTATATACATCAATGAGGGTGTGTGACACATCTGTTGGGCATGTGAGCCTACATTACAAAACTGGCT
>APFE031550245.1:8413-21809 GCA_000404065.3 Pinus taeda
TAGTGAGCTTGTTGAGCTCCCTATAATTTGGACACATGCACCATGATCCATCCTTCTTGTGAACCAATACTACTGGAGGAGAGAAAGAACTTTGACTAGGTTGAATTATCCCAGCCTCTAGCATTTTTGCAACCATACGTTCAATTTCACTCTTTCGGACATAGGTATATATGTAAGGCCTGATGTTTGGAGGAATACTTCCTAGAATCAAATTGATAGCATGATCATGATCAAGAATGGGTGGGAGGCCTTTGGGAGTCTCAAATACCTTATAGTGATTGTCCAAGACTTTTTGGAGATCTGGAGAAAAGGATGATTTCGATGTGGGAACCTCTAGTGAACATAATTATGCAATTATGCCTCATTTTTCTTTCTTTAGAAGCTTTGTCATTTCGTTAGCGCTGGTTATGTTTCTTGGTTTCCCTGCGATACCCCTTAATTCAAATCCCTTTCCTTCTGCAGAGAATTTCATGAAAAGTTCTTGAAAATTAAAATCTATTGTACCCAAGGGTTGTAGCCATTGGACTCCTAATACAACATCAACACAACCCATTGGAATGGAAAGCATTGGACTATTCAATACATATTCTCCCATGGATAGCTTGATATTATGGCACTTTCCTGAGCAATTTATGGTTCCTCCACTTGCAACCATCACTTGACACTCTGGTGCTGGATATAGGAAGCAATTCAATTCCTTGGCTAACTTACAATAAATAAAATTATGGGTACTTCCCAAATCAATCAACACTATTACCTTTCTCTTCATGATATGTCCTTCTATCTTGATAACTTAAGGAGCGGTAATTCTGGCAAATGCATTACAAGATAGGGTTGGATTCATTTCTTCTTTTTCTAGGGATTGTTCCCGATGTATATCCTCTTCTTTTGACGTTTCTTCTTCCTTTTCTTCCTCCTCTTCACAATCTATCTAAAATAATTTCTTCTCGGTACACTTATGACCTTTAGTGTATTTGCTATCACAACTGTAACAAATCCCTTTTACTCTTTTTTCTTCCAATTGTTGTGGTGTCAACCTTGTAGGTTGTGGATGGCTAGGGGTAGCAACACTTCCATCTTTATGATTGTGAGTGGTAGGCTTCCTTGTTGCTATAATTTTTCTTTCCATTTTTCTTGCCAACCTAAATGCATTCTCTAATGAATCTATTTCCCAAAGGTGAACCTCATGTTGGATGTTATATTTTAAAGTCCCTATGAACACATTAATCCTATGCTCCTCCGGAATATCTTTTACCCTTATATCCAACTTTTAGAAGTCCTTAATGTGCTCCATTATTGAACCCTTTTGTTTGAGATTTATCAATTGGCTAAAAAACGCGTTGCTTTTTGTATCCTCATAATGTCCAATCATTTCATCTGTAAAAGTAGCCCAAGTGACAATTTGCTTATGAGAGCAAAGCCATCGATACTATACAAACTGATTTGGTTCCAAATATAAAGTTGCAATTCGTACCTTTGTGTGTTTTTCACATTATGGAGATCGAAATATTTCTCCATCTGTAGTATCCATGTTCCAGGATCCTTTCCATTAAACTTCCTCATATCTATCTTTGGAACATGGTGGTTCTTCAATCCAATGTTAGAGTCTATGAAATCATGATTAACATTTATTTTGTTCTTATAATGAATTTCCTTTACTACCCTTTTACCATTAGTAAGCATTTCTTGTAGAAACTTTGTCAAATCTATCTTCAAATCTTCCATGCTTGTCTTCAAATCTTTCTTCAAACCGTCCATCTTAGCTTCCACGTTGTCCATCTTAGCTTCCACGTCATTCATCTTAGCTTCTACGCCTTTCTTTAAACCATCCATCTTAGCTTCCATGCCTTTCTTTAAACCATCCATCTTATCTTCCACAGCATACATCTTAGCTTCTACGTCTTTCTTTAAACCATCCATCTTAGATTTTGTTACTTTTTGTGAGAGCGACATTTGTTGCACTTGGTCTCATAATTTTGATATATCAAGTTTAATTTGTTCCTCTTCTTCATGTGTCATGCTAGAGATTTCAAGTTGCTTACTAGGTGTTTCCATTTTCTTTCTTCTGGGAATCAATTATCGATAATAATGCTTCACTATGCCCTTTGAATTCCTTCAAACTAATTTTTCAAACCAAGCTTATGCAAAAATTTAAAAAAAACTACACACCTTTTTATTCACCTTGTAGGAGCTTGATATTGAATCTGATGTATTTCTGTAATTTTGGATCTCCAAGGTGTGAAACTTCTTCCTACAGTAACCCTTTGAATAATATTTCTAACTAAGCAAGTCAGATCAAGATTGGATTCTCCAATGAAGAGTTATGCCAAATCTCCCACGATGACCTGAGTATAGACTTGTTCAGTAGAGTGAACTTGTACGACGTGCCACGGGTCACTGTTTCAACCTTAGGTTCTGAAAATGGTACCCAAAAAACTACAGTCTGTCCTCTATCTGCAACTTCTTACAAAAATTCAATCTGATGCTTAGAGAGAAGGTTATGATGATTTTCCCAAGGTGACTTGTTTGGAATGTAATTAAGGGGTCTGTAAAAACCTTAACATCCTCATATTATATCTCCGAAAATATAGTGAGATAGGATTTGAAATTTGGAGCTGAGGTTCAGACTGATTTCTTCTCAAATGGGTTATTTTTAGCCTCTGAAGCTTCATAGAGAAAGTGTTATAGTGAACATTCCATGATGACCTATTTTAGATGAAATTCTGGAGCTTGAAAAAACCCTAACTTCCTCAAATCATATGTTCAAAAATATAGTGAGACAAGATATGAAATTTGGAATCGAGGTTCAACAAGATTTCGTCTCAAATGGGTTTTTTTTTTGCTTCTAAAACGTCACAGAAAAAAGTTATAGAAAAAATTCCATGATGACCTGTTTGGAGAAGCGAAACCTTAGAATCCAAAGCTCTGATACCAAATGTTATAGAACCAACTCACAAAAAGATATAAAAGATAGATGAATGCCTTAGAAATAAGTCTCTTTGAGGGGGAAACCTCCTTTACATTAGACAAATGAACAATTCTTGGATGATACAAATGTCAAAACCTCCTTTCTATATATAGGAGTCTAAGGGGTCACAATATAACCAAGCGAACCTAACATTAATAATATAAAGGAACAAAAATAACAAAAGTGAGATTCTATGGGGCACAATAATAACAATAAGGGATAAAATGACAATAGTAATGGGGGAATCATTAGTATTATAGGGACCTTACAATGGCATAAGAGGGATCTCAATGCAAACATGCATGATGACAACATAAGTATCCCATCAACATATGACAAAGGGATCTCAAAACATAACATTACGAATCATGAAAACAAGTACATCACATAAACAATTTCGCGTCACATCAAGTGGGGATCATGAAACAAATAATGAACAAGATCTCTCATCAACATCAAACAGGGATCTGTGCAGCGCAATTTATGGCGAAAGAAGTACACGAATACACTGTATATACCTCACAACCAAGGGCCATCTGAAGAAGCGGATGTCAAACTATTGAAGTTGTTCATGCCATCAATCTCACTATGTCGAATCTCATGGAATGATTGCTCGCACACTGAATGCTAACACTTGCACTCCACCTAGAAACGTGGCTGGACAATAAAATGAGAAAATGAAAAATATGAACGCACCATCAGATATGTGATGTCGAAGAGTGCGAAATCAACTGTCAAATTTTTGAATTCTGAGAAATTAAGAATCTGAGGTTCAAGGAATCTTTTAGATTCCCCCTAGATTCCTCAAAGGTTCTTGTCCATGGGTGGACTGGAAGACTGGAAATTTGCAACTCACAGGGAAAATCTGACCTCGCCATTCTGATCCCTAAGGAAAATCGTGAAAAACAACTATAAACTTGACTATATTTCGGCATGGAGAAAAATTACCTCCTTCGGAAAATTTCGAGGATCATGGTTCTGCTCCCAATTTCTACAACAGTCATGGTTCCACTTGCATCAATTTGTGTGCGCGCTCTTGGCCTCCATATTCCCACACTATTCAAATGAAATTTCATTTCAGGTTTGGAGAGTGAATCCACCAAGAAGGTGGTTGTAGTGCAATGGTAAATATAAGAAGTTATTGATGAGGGGTCGGGGGATCAAATCCCGCCCCTCCCCTTTTAAACATAACATATAACAAAGTGTGTTTTTGGGAGGTAGGTCCACTAGTTTTGGTGGCCCACTTCCCCCAATCTTAGTTGTTATTGTGTGTTAGGTGAGCTGGAGGGGTGGTGGGGTTGACAACTTGCTACCCCCACTATTAATGGTAACAATGAGAGCAGCTCCTGGGTGGAGGGGTCATGGTCGCCCACCCCTTAATTAATTTGATTGTTCAATGGTTGAGGGAGGGCCGACAGGGGTCATGGCCTGTCAGCCCATAATTAATATATTTTAATATTTGGTTATGGTGGGGTGGTGGGGTTGGTGACCTGCCACTCCAAAATTATATATATATATATATATATTATATATTTATATATATATATATATTATATATATATTTTGTTTTATTTAACAAAACTTAGTCATTTTTAAAAATCCAAAAAATGATCGAAGGAGACCATTTAAAAAGGCCACAAATTTTCCCAGAATTTGGCGCATGTTGGCCGGAATACGGTGGCCAGTTTTTTTCCAATTTGCTGCCTCCTTAAGCCTACCTAGTCACCAAAGTCAATCTGAACTTTGACTGCTCCTAACCTTCGCATACAGACTCAGTTTCACAAACCGTTCACACCACCATGATCAGGACAATGAGATATACACTTTGGTCCTAGTTTTAAATCATTCCAAGCACTTTGATTTTTGAGCTTCCATAAGCCCTCTTTGTCTGGTGTGTGTCCTTGAAGCCACTTGGATCAAAGATGCAAGAAAAAGTAGCTAGGTTCATAAGTGGATGTATTCTTTGTTGTACCATTAACCTAGTAATAGGAAATAGGGTCTATGTCATCCCTTACTTATACCCACTCATTCTTGTGAAAGCATTTCCATCGACTTTGTGGGAGGTTTATATACAACTAAGAAGGGACATGACTACCTATTCATGTTAGTTGATAGGTTCAACAAGATATGTGTTCTAATGCCATGTAAAAATACCATTAGTGGGGAAGAATTAGCAAACTTGTTCTTTGAATAGGTCTCAATGCACTTTGGGATACCACACAAGATTTCTCTATGCATTTTGGACTATATTATGGGAGAAGATGGACACAAAGTTGAAGATGTATACAACAATCCATATTTAGATCGACGGGTAAACTAAAGTAGTCAATAAGAATTTGTTGCAAATCCCAAGGGGTTATAATCAAAAGCATTCGTAGACCTGGGATGAAAATATGGTATATATACAACACTCTTATAATAGAGAAATAAACACTTCTACTGGTAATTCTCCATTTGAAACTTGTTTTGGATATTTTCCACCTTCACCTTTAGATATTTCATATGAGAAGCATGGAGTAAGGGAGGATTTTATAGGAGAAACATTGAGGTATGAAAAATTCATTGAGAAGATTAGGAAGATCCGTATATAGGCCCTGGAGACACTACATAAATCACAGAAAAAATATAAGGTCATGCATGATTGGCATAGAACAAAGAATTCATTCAAGGCGAGAGACAAAGTATGGCTACAATTGAATAAGTAGAGGTTATAGGATATTGGTAAGAAAATCAAGGCTTTGAAGTATGGTCCCTTTGGGATACTAGAAAAATTGGGTGATAAGGCATATCAAATAACTCTACCATGATACAAGTGAATTTACGAAATTGTTAATGTAGAGAGTTTAAAACTTTATGAGCTTTCCATGGTAGATCAGGAAGAGGAATAGGTCCTACCTTCTATGGAGGATTTGGCACCAGATGCTCAGATAGAGTTGCTGGAATATATAGTTTTGCAGAGCAGGTCCAAAACTATGATATAAAGGAAGCATGATATTTGTCGAATTTGGTTGAAAGGATAACTTCTAGGCAATGCTAAATGGTACACCCTAGAGAAGGCGAAGGAAAAATTTCCTCTCCTTATTGAGTACTAAATAGACGATTTTGGGAACCAAAAGCCTCCAAAAATGGGGAGGTGGATCTGGATTGGATCATTATATTTCTTTTCATCCATATTGATTCTTTTAGAGTGGAAAAGGTGAAGGAATCAACTCATAGGACAATTTTATACTAGTGGGACCTAATCACGGGGATTCACTCAATGAACCTTTGACATATCACATGCGTCCATGGCATATTAAACAATACCCTTAATTTGACTACATATTGGAAAATACCTCTAAAATTCACATTATTTAACCCCCTACTAATATGAGCCCAATACGCCTTCCCAATTTAAAACACCCCTAATTTCACTAGATATTGTAGGTATCCATTTTTTCATTGACATTTTTTATACCCCTTTATATTTTTTCATTAACTTTGAGGTCCATTTTTTATACATTCCAATATAAAAACCCTTTACCCCCTATATATCCCCCAATATATTATGTCATTCTTTACTCAATAAATACCCCCCAATATTAATACATGTGATATGGTATTTCTCCCCCAGTGAATCCATTGTGGACCCGGTTTGGCAAATTGCAGTATAAAACCTTCCAAGAGCATTTTGAGGCATCAAAAAATGATTTTGGGGGAAAAATTATTCCCCTATTTTAAAACACGTTCTTTTCATATTCTACACACAAATACCTTTTTAATGGTGGAGGAATCATGTCAATCAAAGTCTGTATGCAAAAGTTATGCCACTCAAAACTTGACCTTCCTATTTTCACTACCATTATTCAAGAGGATGCCATGTCATCCCCCATTATTCATGGAAAACGGGCAAGCCATGTGATTGTGATGAAGAAGACTTTATATGATCCAAAATGGATTCAGTTTTTCCTCCGGATCAAAGTCTTCAAATGCAGATGAAAGTGGTATCAAAGTAATAAAGCATTGTCATTGGATCAGTCAAATGAACGAACGAGAGTTAGGGAGATAGATGACTAGGATTAAGTCACGCAAAATAAAGTTAAGAAATGAAGACATCAGATTAGGCCATGTGTTAGCAGAACAGAGGAGTAGTATTCCTAAGTGATAAGTAGTATCTCGCGCACTTATAAAATGGTAAACAATATTCCTCAATTTCATGCGATTAACCTTAGTAGGCGACACATAGCACGAGAAACCCACTTTTCTCGAGCGCTCTTGATTTGGTATCAGTCGTGCAAGAATTGACGTGAAATTGTGCGATAGCTATTGGATCACGCTGGATTGATCAATGATGGAGATCAGTTAAGATAGTTGCCGAACAGGTGATGTGATAGCCATTTGATAAAATCAAACTTGGTAATGGATATCGTAAAATTGTATTTATTTTGGTGTCGGGATCTCCAATAGAAAAACCCCACGACCATCGGTCCTTTGATTTGATGTTATCACATTATCCCATATTCATCGCAGATTGCTACTACATATGGTATATCAATACCATATCATTGAAATAGAACCAAGATGCTGAAGGGTGGGACTTGGTTAACCAAGCCACCAATTTTTTAATAAACCATTGCAGGTGTCGAACCCGCCCTACCACCAGCATGCAACCTGAGTTGGTTTTATGCAAGCTGAGGTGGTTTTTTCCAAATAGAGGGTGGTTTTACTAGGATAGAGGTGGTTTTGGACCATTCCAGGGGAACTGGAGACCAAAGTGGCCAAATATGGTCGAGTTTATACTCGTTTGACTCGAAATATCAAGCTGAACACAGTGGCGATGTCCATTTTCTTATTGGAGACTATGTTTTCGAGCTCATACTTGTAACAACAATTTGAAGACAAAATAAAGAGGTCAGCATTAGAAGTGAAATGACCAGGAGACATAGTTAGAAAGTCTGGTGAAATCCTCTATTAAATTGGGCTGTGTTGGTGTGTTTGAATGTGTTTTCAAGTTGTTTATGTGTTTATGTTATTTGCAATCTTTTTGATATGTTGCACTAAGTAACATAAGCGAATTCACACATAGTCTATAATGCCTTTTTCATTAACGGATCAAGTGGTATCAGAGAAGCAAGGTTTTTAAGGTTTGACAATTTTTTGTGGAGATTTGAATGCTTATCTTTTCACAAAGAAGGATGGCAGATGAAACTCTGCTTGGATCAGAATCTCAATTATTGGATAGTTTCATGAGAATATGTGCAATGGTGGAAGAGATGTATTGCGAGTTTAAGAAAAACAAAAATGAAGGCACTTCAGCACCTAAAGATCAAGAAGATAAGGAAAAGGGAGAAATGCTTCCTCCACCATCTCCTCCATCATCACCATCACCATCATCATCATCCTCTTCTTCTCATAAATCTAGTCCTTCTATGAAGAAGAAGAATAAATCCTGTTTGATCTAATTAGATTTAAAATTTGATTTGCCAATTTATGATGGAGAACTTTACGTTGAAAAGCTAGATAATAGGATAAGACAAATTGAAGTATATTGCAGGGTGTAGAAAGTTGTTTAAGAAAGAAAGAAGATCCAGCTTACTAGCCTTCGACTTGGAGGAACCACACTTGTATGGTGGGAAGGCAAGACACAAGCAGATCTCCAAAAGCATGGTAAAATCATTTCAACTTGGAATGAATTTGTTTCTGCTATTAAAAAGTAATTTTATCCTTTGGCTTATATGCAACAAGTAATGATGAATTGGAAAACACTACGTTAATTAAAAGGTCAAAGTGTTCAAAGTTATACTCAGGAATTCCGTAAGAGAGCATTAACATCAGGCATATCATTGGACTCACCAGAGACATTGTTGAAATACATAGGTGGTCTTCAAAGTTATTTGAGGCATACTATACTTATGTTTAATCCAACTAGCTTAGATGATATATCAGTTCAAGCAACTCATCTAGAAGCTAGAAGCAAAAGTGTAACCCAAGATGTTGAAATCATTTAAACCTATTGAAAGTAAGAATAAAGGAAAAAAGAAACTTAAATGGAAGGAGAATACAATAAACACTATGAAGAAGGATATATCTTCATACACTCATTGTAAGAAGGAAGTACACAATGAGGCACACTACTGGTCATTGCATCCGAAATTGAAGCCTAAGAAGTTTGGGAGTAAAGAGCGAAAGAATGTTGCTGCTATTCAAAAGGACTTGGATCAGATTCAGGTGACGAGATAATGGTTATAGCTACAGGTATAAAAGGTAAAGTTTCTAAAGCATCTACAAGTACTTCTTTGCATTTTTTTGATAATGATAATGATGAGAGGAAAATAAATGAGCTATTTCACATTAGAATCATTTCCAAGCATACTAAAATTGATACTTATCTGATAGTGGGTCACAAGTTAATTTGATTTCTAAAGCAATTATAAAGAAGTTGTGTCTAGAAACAAAACCTCATAAAAATCCATATCCATTAGGTTGGGTGTGTGATAAACTAAGCTACAAGTTATGAAACAATGTAAACTTTGTTTTGCTATTGGGTCAAAGTTTGTAGATGAGGTTGATTGGACATATGTGGAGTTGTATTAGGAAGTCCATACTTGTACAATAGAAATGATATTTTCTATTGAACTGAAAGTAAGTATCAACTCACTAAGGACGGAGCTTAATATATTGTAAAGGCTCATAAACTCAAAGATAATTTCTCTCTCATAAATTCAGGATAGATGAAAAGAATTGTAAATTCAAGTAAACAATTTTTACTTATGATTGTAAAAGCAAAGGATATTGATAAATCTGATGCGTTCCAAGGTTGTAATCCTAAACAGAAAGTAGATCTAGTTAACATTGTTTCCGATTATGATATTCATTTTTCAAGAGCCTAAAGGGATTCCACCCGAGTGAGAGATAGAACATGAGATTATTTGTAGCAAGATGCTCCACTACCTAACATCGGAATGTATAGGTTATCATCTCTAGAGAATGCAAAGATAAAGAAGCAGGTACAGGAGTTGCTCGATTAAGCGTTTATTTGACCAAGCACATCACCGAGCGGATCACCTATTATGTTAGTGAGAAAGAAAGATAGTTTGCGGAGAATGTGCATTGATTTTATAGCATTAAATAAAATCACAATAAAGAATCATTATCCTCTTCCTCGTATTGATGATTTTTTAGATCAATTAAAAGATGCAATTTATTTCTCCAAACTAGACTTGCGAAGCGGCTACCATTAGATCAAAGTTGCAGAATAGGATGTATGGAAGACTGCTTTCAAAATGAAGCAAGGACTCTATGAATGGATGGTTATTCCTTTTGGCTTAACTAATGCTCCAACTACATTCATGCAAGTCATGAATGATGTATTTAGACCATTCATTGACGATTTTGTAATAGCTTATTTAGATGATATTCTTCTTTTCAATAGAGCATGGGATGAACATGTAAAGCATGTAAAGCATATTTTAGATGTTTTGAAAAGAGAAAATATCTATGTAGAACTGTCAAAATGTGAATTTGGCAGAATATTTTTGAATTATTTGGGTTATATTGTAGGGGGTGGTGAATTGAAGACAGATCCCTCTAAGGTCAAAGTCATTGTAAATTGGCCTAAGCCTAATTTTGCTATAGAAGTTTGAAGTTTCTTAGGGGTAGCACAATATTGGAGAACGTTTATTGCTAACTTTTCTTTGATTGTAGCTCCTTTACATGGTTTGACAAGTGTGAAAAAGGTGTTCCAGTGGGGAGAAAAATAGCAGAAAGCCTTTGACATATTGAAAGAAAGGATCAATACAACGCCAATACAAGCATTTCCAGATCTTCAGCATCCATTTGAGATCGAGACAGATGCAAGTGAATATGCCATGGGGGCAGTGTTGATGCAGCAGAGAAAGCCTATATGCTTTCATTATGAGACATTCACATCAGCAGTAGTTAACTATCCTACATATGATAAATAATTGTATGCATTATTTCAAAGTGTTAAAAAGTAGAAACATTACATAATGGGTAAAGAAATAATCATATACACAGATCATCAACAACTATAATACTTACACTCACAAACTAAATTGCAATAATCACGACTTTACAGGTGCATGGGTTTTCTACAAAAATTTCATCTTGTTATCAAATATAACAAGGGCATACATAATAAGGTTGGAGACATGTTATCAATACCAATTATAAATGCATCCACAATACTTAAGCATAATTCAGTAATTCATGAAAGTTACATTGAACAATATGCTCAAGACACATATTTTAAGGATGTATATGCAACTTTAAGTCATGGCAAGCAGGTAGAAGAATTGGATTATTACATAAAGGACAAACTCTTATATCATTTGAGAAATTTATGCATTCCACAAATTGAAATAGTTAATATAATTCGAGAAGCACAAGCTTCTCTCATATTAGGTCATTTTGGTGTATGTAAAACAGTTGCACAATTACAAAGATTATGTTATTGGCCACGAATGAAGGAGACAATTTCTAGATATATTAAAGGATGTACAGTGTGTGCTACAAGCAAGCAAAGTAATATAAAATTAGGCTTGTATACTCCACTTCCAATTCCTTGTTGTCCTTGGGAAAGTGTTTCCATGGATTTTTTTGGGGGATTGCCAAAGTCTAGAAAGAGTCATAATTATTTGTATGTAGTTGTGGATAGGTTCAGTAAGATGTGTATTTTGACACCATGTAATAAAAAAGTCATAGCTAAACAAACTAAAAAGTTGTTATTTCAAAATGCATGGGTTCATTTTGGGTTACCCACTTATATTGTATCTAATCGAGACTCTCGATTTGTCGGGAAATTTTGATCAAGTCTATGTGAGTTAATGGACACAAAGTTAAAGAAGAGCACGACATTTAATCGGCAAATAGATGGTTAGACGGAAGTGGTCAACATGGCAGTGATATAGTTGCTTCGAGGATATTGCAGCAAGCATCCCAAATTTTGGGATGATCATTTGTGTTATGTGCAACATGCTTACAACCGTGTAAAACATTCTTCTACTCAGAGATCTCCTTTTGAGACTTGTTTTGGTTTTGTACCAAAGTCTCCCTTGGATTTTGTCTTTGGTAAAGACATAGCAGTTGACAGACACGGTGATGTGGACAAAGCAACCAAGTTCGTTGAACAAATCTAGGAAATTCACTAGGAAGTATAGGAACAGTTGGAAAGAAGCCAATCAAAGTATAAGGCATGACATGACAAGCATCAAGTTGAGCATGGTTTTCAAGTTGGTGATCAAGTTCGGTTGTACACTAGTGAACAAAGACTGCAAGCGAAAGGTAAAAAGTTGAAACCAATTAGATATGGTCCTTTACAAATACTTGACAAAATTGGTGAAAATGCTTTCCCCCTAGATCTACCAGCTTACATGCAAATCTATTTTGTCGTAAATATTGAAAACTTGCGATTATATGAATCCTCATTGATTGAAGATCCTGAAGAGCAAGGTCAGCTACCTTCCATTGAATATATTTTACCTCAGTATCTCAATGAGCTACAGGAGGACATAATTCTTGACAGGAGGACACAGTTCTTGATAGGAGGATAAGGACTTCACAATGTGGAAATGTTGAGTATCTTCGAGTTGGACTCAAAGGTAAAAATATAAGTAAAGCACGATGGATAGAGATTGAAAAAGTGAGGGAACTTTATACTCACTTACTCAACAACTAAAACCGATTTTTGGTGGACCAAAAGCTTCTAGTGTGGAGGAGTGATCCAAAATGGATTCAGTTCTTCCTCCAGATCAATGTCATCAAATGCAGATGAAAGTGATATAAGGGTAGCAAGGCACAGTCATTAGATCAGTCAGATCAACAAATGAGAGTGAGGGAGATAAACGACTAGGATTAAGTCATGCAAAATAAAGTTAAGAAATGAATAGATCAGATTAAGCCACGTGTTAGCATAACAGAGGAGTAGGATTCGTAAGTGATAAGCAGTATCTCACGTGCTTATAAAATGGTAAATGATATTCCTCAATTTCACATGATTAACCTTAGCGGGCAACACGTAGCATGAGAAAACCACTTTTCTTGCACGCTCTTGATCTGATACCGGTTGTGCAAGAATTGACGCGAGATTTTGCGATAGCCATTGGATCACACAGGATTGATCAATGGTGGAGATCAGCCAAGATAGTTGGTGAACAGGTGACGCGATATCCATTGGATTATACGGGCCTTAGTAATGGATATGATAAACATGTATTTATTTTGGTGTTGGGATATCCGCCGGAAAAACCCCATGATCGTCGGTACTTTGATTTTATGTTATCGCATTATCCCACATTCACTGTAGATTGAAACTACATATGGTATATCAATACCACATCAACGAAACAGAAACAAGATGCTGAAAGGGTGGGACTTGGTTAACCAAGCCACCATTTTTTTAATAAACCACTACAAGTGTGGAACCTACAC
>APFE031550245.1:24489-68630 GCA_000404065.3 Pinus taeda
ACTCCTTGTTCAGTTAGTTCCCTTTTGAATATGAGTCCAAATAAAGCTTCCCATACAGTCCATAATATCCCTTTGTCTCTTTCATCCATTTCATTGTTTCATACTGCTCAATCTGCCAGTGTCCTTCCACATACCCCAGTCATGGGAGGCCAGCAAGCTGTCACGAAGATAGAAAGAATTGTTGTTGCTAGATATGGACCTTCGGTCTTGCCTATTCCTCTAAATCCCATGCCTACAGGAGAATATCCGAAATATATGCCTATATTGACAGGTACAGATGGGGTAACAACTGAAGAACACCGTTAGGCTTTTTATAGTTATGCTGATAACTTAAACATTAGTGAAAATGATGTGTGGATGAGAGTTTTTGTCCAAAGCCTTGATGGAGAGGCTAGAAAGTGGTTCAGAGAATTTCCCCCTGGACCTATCGCTGATATTGAAGCCTTAGATGATGCATTTTTGAAGCACTGGGGAGATAAAAAGGACTTGCTGATATCCACACTGAGTTTGGTAACCTGAAAAGAGTAAACGGGGAAACTTTCCCTGATTTTAATAAAATACTCAATCGTATGTATAGTAAGATACCTGCAGAAGTAAAGCAAACCCCTACCTCTGCCAAACTCACTTATGCCAATGATTTTGACTCTAATTTCTGCCTATTATTGAGAGAAAAAAGATATGCCACTCTAGCTAAAATGCAAGATGCAACACTAGAAGTGGAATCTAATATTATGGCTGCAGAAAAGCTAAAAAGTCATGCTGACAGAAGGAGGCAGAGAGGTCAAGTTTCTACTTCCTCTGCATCATCTTTCGATCCCAAATTTGATAAAATGACTAAAATGATAGAGTCATTAGCTTCTAAGATATCTAAGCTAGAGATTGAGCAGCACTCAAGAAAGACAAAGTAACATAACACATTTGCTCCTTGAAACCCAAATATGTTCAACACATTTGCTCCTAGAAACCCAAATCTGTTCAGAAGAACAAATAAGCAAATGCAAATCGTTCAGAGGGGTGAAGAACCAAAAGAAGAACATAATGTTAAGGCTCCTTTCCAGAATGTAGTCATGGAGGAGGAACAATTTGAAGATGAGGATGAAATACATTACATGGAAGATAAACGTAGTGTTGCCTTTTTGACATTAGCTGCATGTGAAGAATAACTACTGTAGGACCAAGCCAGTCAAGAATGGGACAGAGAGGTTGTTCTGCAGACTGATGAGCAACGGAGATATAATCTGAGGTCACATGCAAATAATTTCAAGGAGAACCCTGCCCAAAGAGCTGTGGTCCAAACAAACTTACAGAATACCAAACAGAAAAGACCAGCAGCTGAACCAGTCGTCCTCAAAGCTCCATCTCAAGAGGTAAGAGGTCCTGATAAGTCCCCTTCCCCTTTCAGATTTGGAGCAAAAGTCCAGAAGTTAAAAATATTTGTGCCTCTGTTAGAACTTGTGAAGAGTGAAGTGTTTAGAAAGCCTATCCTTGAAGCCCTTGAGCTGAAAACCACACAAACCTCCACTGACTTTGTCAATTTGCAAAATGATAAGCCTACAGTTGTGCTGAGCCCTATGACCGAACCTGCTGATAATAATTCTCCATCATTTTATGTCTTGTTAACCATTCATGACAAAATACTCCACAACTGCCTGCTAGACACATGGGCCAGCCACAATCTGATGCCTAAAGCTGTCATGGAAGAGTTAGGCCTTGATATCACTAGACCATATCATGATTTATTCTCTTTTGATTCAAGGAAAGTGAGATGCCTAGGATTGATCAAAGATATAGCGATTACCCTAACTCAGTTTCCCATGAAGAGTATGACGAAGGATATTGTGGTAGCAGATGTCCCTCCTAAGTTTGGCATGCTGTTGTCTAGAGGATTGTTTAAGAGACTAGGTGGGACATTATAGAATGATCTATCTTATGCCACTGTCCCAGTTTTTGGAGGAGAAAGCTAGAGATTGTAAAAATAAGCACAGTTGGCATACATCATCACTGATGAGAAGAATCCTACTAATCATCCGATATATGCTGTGGACACTAATTTTGGAGCACGTGTACTCCAAATAGAAGAATCCCAGAAGGCCTCATTGCAGCTCAAGAAACCAATTGTTCAGGCCGAGGAAGAGCAAGGAAGTCAGGTTTGGGAGATGTTCTTCGATGGAGCATGTTCCAGGGACACTGTAGGAGCAAGGGTGGTGTTAGTGTCTCCAAAACAAAAAAGCACCCAACTATCTTTTAAGCTGGCTTTTCAAGTCACCAACAATATAGCAGAGTATGAGGCTCTGCTATTGGGCCTTAATGCAGCAAAATACAGAGGAATCAGAAACATAAAGGTATTTGGAGATGTTGATCTGATCATTCAACAAGTAAACAGAACATTTCAAGCAAAGCACCCAAGGCTGAAAGCATACAGAGATGAGGTATGGAGGCTCAAAGATTCTTTTGATAGTTTTTGTATCTCACACACCCCTAGAGCCAAAAATCAGCTTGCTGATTCCCTTGCTGTGTCTGCTAGCATGTTTATCCCTCCTACGCCTCCCAAACTAGTTTATGAAGTCCAAATGAAATATAGGCCATCCTTGCCTGATAATGTCCAGCATTGGAAAGTTTTTGATGATGATGATGAAATAAATAGGTTTCTGCAAGTCATTGATGAGTTTTCTGAAATGCAAATTGATCAGGAGAATGAAGCCTTGGAAGAAAAACCCGAGTCCCAGCTTAGGAATAGAATTGGAAAAAATAGCATTGTCCAACTTCCCAGCAATCATATTCCTAGGGGTCTAGTTCCTTTAGAAAAGTTGTTTGACCATAATGATGTGCCTTATAAAGCTGCCCAAAAAGAAGACCAATCTGCAGTCTGTAAGCATGATATAGGAAGTCCAGGTCAACCTAGATACATAAATCTGTCCACTTATCTATCTGCTGACCAAAGTTTAGAATACTGCAATCTAATGAAGCAATTTGCTGATGTCTTTGCCTGGGAATATAGTGACCTGAAAACATATGATGAAAATATCATCCAGCATAAAATCCCTTTAGAGAAAGACACCATACTTTCAAGTAGAATCTGAGACCAATAAATCCTATGCTCCTCCCTCTGATTGAAAAATCAATAAAAAAGCTATTGGCTGCCAAAATCTTAGTCCCTCTCAGATATTCAAAATGGGTAGCTGATCTAGTAGTGGTGAGGAAGAAAAGTGGAGAAATCAGACTCTGTGTCAATTTCAGAAACTTAAACAAATGCTCCAAGAAAGACAATTATCCCCTACCCAAGATGGAGCATTTGCTGCAAAAGGTCTCAGGAGCCAAAGTAATGTCTTTCATAGATGGATTTTCAGGCTTTAATCAAATTGCTGTATATCCAGATGACCAGGAGAAGACTGCATTCACCACTCCTTGTGGCACTTTTATGTACGCCAAGATGCCTTTTGGGCTGATGAATGTTGGAGCCACCTTTCATAGAGCTATGGATATAGCATTTGTGGGAGAGAAGGATAAATTTGTCCTTATCTACCTTGATGACATAATAGTATACTCCAACAGCCATCATGACCATTTGCAACATTTGAAAAAAGTGTTTTTGAAATGCAAAAGGTTTGGAATTTCAGTGAATCCTAAAAAATCACAATTTGCTTTAGAAGAAGGCAAGCTGTTGGGACATCTTGTTTCTGCTGCAGGTGTCTGAATTGACCCAGAAAAAGACAAGGCCATATAGACTTTGTCTGTCCCGAGATTGAAGAAGGACATCCAGTCATTTCTAGGCAAGATAAACTTTGTGAGGAGGTTTATACCAAATTTTGCGGAACTTGTGAAGCATATTACCTCCATGTTGAAGAAGGGGTCTGAAATCAAGTGGACTGATTCAACAAGAACATCATTTGATTCCATTAAGAAAGCTATTATGGAGGCTCCCACTTTAATAAGTCTGGATTACAGCGAGGAATTCCATATATTTTCATTTGCCTCTAAAGACACCCTCACAGCCATTTTATTGCAAATAGATGAAGAAGGTTCAGAGCATCCGGTGGCTTTTTTCAGCAAAAACTTAAGGGATGCTGAACTGAGGTATGACATTATTGAGAAACAAGCATATGCTCTTATCAAATCATTGAAAGCTTTCAGAGTTTATATTCTGCATTACAAGATAATTGCATATGTACCCTCTGCTGCAATTAAAGATGTTTTAACACAACCTGATGCTAATGGAAGAAGGGCTAAATGGATTGCAAAGTTGATTGAGTTTAATATAGAACTGAAGCCCACCAAACTTGTCAGAGGTCAGGGTCTTGCCAAACTGTTAGCTGAAGAAAATTGAAAATCATTAGATATTGATTCCCTGTGCATAATTGCAGAAATTGGTCAAACAGATGAAGAAGAGGAAGCAACTGAACCAGAGAGAAAGCATCCAGTAGCAGAAAATCTAGCTTCTTGTGATTGGTATGCTGAAATAATCAAATTATTGCTGAAGCTAGAAATCTCTCCTGGCTTAACGTCAAGTCAAGCCATAACTATAAAGCTTAGAGCGGCTAAATATTGCAACAATACAAATCTGCTCTATTGGAGGGATCCATCTTGAGTGCTTTTGAGGTGTCTGGACAAAGAACAGTCAATAGAAGTTACGCAACAATTTCATTCCAGCATATGTGGAGGGCACCATTATTGGAAGACCACAGCTCACGAAATTCTCAGAGCTGGATATTACTGGCCCTCCTTATTTTCTGATGTATTTTTATTTGTTAAATCTTTGTCATAGGTGCCAAAGATTTGAAGGAAAGTAGCAGTTGAAGTCCCTGCCCTTAAAACTCATATATGCAAAAGGACCTTTTCAGCAATGGGGCTTGGATTTTATTGGAGAAATAAATCCACAATCCAGTGGCCAACACAGATGGATATTAGTAGCCACTAATTATTTTACTAAGTGGATTGAAGCGATCCCTACCAGAAAGGCTGATCATAATGTCGTCATCAAGTTTTTAATAGAAAATATCTTCACCAGATTTGGTTGTCCACATAAATTAATTACAGACAACGCAGCAGCCTTCAGAGCAAAAGAATTGGTGGAAATGTGTGATTCAATGGGCATTAAACTAGTTCACTCCACCTCATACTATCCTCAAGGTAATGGTCTAGCACAATGTTCCAACAAGAGTTTAATAAGGATAATTAAGAAGCTGTTGGAGGATAACAAGAAGAATTGGGATTCTAAGCTCGAATATGCACTTTGCGCTGACAGGGTGACCATTAAGAGATCCACAGGGAATTCTCCATTTAAGCTGGTATATGGCACAGAGGCAGTATTTCCGATTCAGCTTACCCTCCTTGTGGCAAAGTTCCTGCAACCAGACCAGAATGAGGAAGAAGACATGGAAAAAAGAATCACAGATTTAGCAGAGGTACATCAAGTCAGAGAACAGCTGGTAGAAAAGGCTGCAACACATCAGAAAAAGATCAAGGATGTTTTTGACAGGAAAACAAAAGCAGATAATTTTCAGGTTGGAGACTTGGTTTTGAACTAGGATGCACCAATGAAAAGAAACACAATCATGGGAAGTTTGATACTTTCTGGACAGGTCCTTTTATTATTTCACAGATCCAAGGGAACAACACCTTCATACTGAAAAGTATTGGGGGAGAGGCAGTTTTTGATGGCCCAGTGAATGGGCGTTTTCTGAAAATTTATATGATTTAAGGTCCTTGGTCGTACAAGTTGTAAATATTTTGTTTTATCAGTTTAGTGTAAGCAAAGTAGACTCCATGCCCAATGGAACACTAGGAAATTTTGCTAATTTGTTTTTCATCAAAAAGGCATTGATCTATAGGTTCTAGAGACCTCACAGGGAGGATCTCATCCCCAAAAGGAGCCAGTGTTAGCTCTGCTACATATTTCGGCATTTGTTGGGTCAAAGATAACTTGCCCGCGTTGTTTGTGCTTAGAGAAAGCTCACGACAGTTACCTATTCCCTTTCACCCACTGCCTCAGCTTTCTCCTCCTTCTTTCCGCTTATACATCCCTAGCCTCGCTATCACTTTCCTTCCTAAACCTCACCTTTCCCCATTCATCACCCCTGAAATCCATCAGAACCCCATTTCAGTTTAGCCCCAGGTGCTAATGGTGTCAAACCCATATAGCCACGTGCCTTGCAAAAAGCGCTACCCATAGGGTCTTTTCCCCCTGTCACATCAATCAAAAACACGTGCTTTTAACCCTAGCCGTGCGATCATTTCCTGCGAGATCCGACGTCGTTCGCTTTCCCCGCTACCGAAACCTGCACACCCATTAGCCCGCGGGAAAAGCGGTTTCCCGCAAGTCACATCCGCCACATGTCATCACTTGAATGGAGTCGCACCCCCACTGTACGTTTACCGCTCATTCCCGTAAGTGGTGCAGGGAAAACCACTTACCGCCCGTCTCGCTTGTCCCCGCTTGCTATCGCCCGCGCTTGTTAGTTGCCCGTCAGGGGTTGGATCTGCCCGACCACGATCCGACGACACTTGTTTATCCCGATCCCATATCTCCTGATAACGCCTGTAAATCAATCTCTGTCGTCCATCTGCGTGATCAAACGGTTGATGTTTGTCCTCCGTCCACTCGTACATCTGCCATGAAATCTTCGCCACCTTTGACTGAGCCGTGCTTCCGAGGGTGGAAATAATTATTGTTAGACTCCATTTTTGTATACAAACAAGGAAAAACTTGATGCTAAAGGATCTAGAATTTTGTATTCGTTAAGGATTGTAACTAGACAATATTGTTGTCTATCACAATTAAATGATTGTTGGAAAACATGTAATTGTAATTTGTGCTTAAAATCAATGCCTTGGCATTGTCCGAGCAAAACATCTCAAAGAACAATAGGCTGACTACTTTCACATTTATATTATGTCTCTGTTATATAACATTTGAGTTGTAACATTTGTCCACTCTATCTTACAACAATGACTCAATTAATATTTTCATTAACATAGTTGGAAACGCATTAACAACAATTATGCTACAAATCGACTATATATAATATATAAATTGAACTAATAAATTTAAATAAAATAAATTTAAATACCATAATGGTTATTAATAGATAAATTTTAACAAAATATTAAATCAAAATAATATAAATTTTCAATTATTTGGATCTGCCTCCACAGCTGGTTTGATAAATTAAAATTATAATAAGTTTATAAATAAATAGATAAATATTATATATATAATATATATATATTATAAATAAAATAAGCTGGTATTTGAAGGAGAGGTAGATAAAAGTTTGGAAATTCCCGTGGAAGCTTCATGACCCGCGTTCGATCAGGTATGACTGCCAAATCGAACTAGTGCTCATGCGTCATCATAATCATTAAATAAAGAAAAAAAGACTTTGCAGTCTATTTTTCTCTTTCAATAAAAAGCAGAACTTTGAACGAGATATCTAGCTGGATGGAGGTATCAAACTTTGTTAACAGCTGGATGGAGGCTCCGATGATATTGGAAAAATTATTGAATTCATTCTCTCTCTCGGTGGAAGTATTATCGTAGCTCTGATCAAATACTTAAAAATTGGGCGAAACTTCTCATACATAAGAATCGTGTGAAATTATTCTAATATTTGTGACTAATAATAAGATTTTTTTATTAAATAATTAATGAAGTATTATTTATTAATTATTTCTTTCTACATGTGCACTCTCCTATCTATGATTATATTTTTTGATCGCACTATATATCCGCCCTTCTCCTTTTCATCGGCCACCTAACTGAAAACGTTGTATTCCTACCTCCTCTATAGATTTTCGTGCTGCTTTCCTCCTATAGGTTGGCCAGCCGACTTTCAACACAGTCTGTCTATATCATAAATCTCTAATTAGATGACTGATCTCGCAGCCGCAATAATTCTCAATCATGATTTAGGGGTTCAATAGTAATTATCTCTCTTTGACTCGAGATCACTTGTCTAGCACGGAATAGATTAATTATCAGACATGGCTCAGCACTTGATTATCGCTTCCAGAGTGAAGAGGGTCAACAATCTTGTATTATATTGGTGCATAGTAAAAATAATTATAAAAATGGTTATATATATATATATATATATGAAATTAATATAAAATTATATTATAGTTTGAAATATCATTTATAACTATAGGGTAAATAATTTATTTTTTTTACCATAACTTAATTAATTCATACTTTATATATATATTTTTATTATTTTCAAAGTTTATATAAAATAATGTTTTATGTAATAATATGTAATGTCTTAAAACAACTTTTGTTTGGTTAAGAGTTTGTCTCTCTCCAACTTAAAAAAACAGGTTAACGCTCAAGACACATAGACATCTAGAAGGGGTGAAAACTTACCTCCTTACAAACCACGAGAATGTCATTCAGGTGGCATGGTTTTCCTTGAATAATGATAATGAGTGAGCCTGCATTCTCAAATAGCATTTAGAAATGGTTATCCTCACTATTGGTTTGGCAAATGAGTTATAATAGATTTCCCCACCGTTGAAAAAAAAAAGGAAGAAAAATTTAAGAACGAATATTGAGAACCACATGGTATTGATGTAAAAGCATAATGTATGACTTTGGGAGCTCCCCAACTATGTCCTGAGTTCAAATTTGAGTGAAAAAGCTATTGGTTATCCTAATTCAAGCTCGGAATGGATGGTAACCTTGAAGAGGAATTGAAGAATTTTATATCAAAGATACATCTAAATGGAGTTAGACTAAGTAGTTCGAAGGACCATCTGACTTGGAGCTAGGATACATCGTCTGAGAAGGTAAAAGACCGACTTGCATATGAAGCAATTGTATATTTAGAGGTGGAGCCAAATATGAAGCAATGGTGGAACAATTATGTTTGGAAATAGCACATCTTAACCAAATTAAAATGCTTCACCCAATTGGCCCTCCATGATAAAATTTTTTCCTAGGAGCTTCTCCAAAAAAAAGGATTTGGAGGACCAAATAGTTCTATCCTTTGTAGATAACAAGAAGAAATCGTGGATCATATATTCACAAAATGTTATACTATACAAGAAATTTGGTTCACATATTTACAAGCTCTAGGGATTCACACAATTCTGAGGTGGTCCTCTTTTGAGGAATCACTTTTCTTATGAGCCAAGAAATCCAATCATCTTGGTATTCTTCCCATCTTTGTGGCATGGGGAATTTGGCTTCTTAAGAACAAAATAATCTTCAGAAATGAAAAAACTTGTATCCTTACTCAATCTTCAAAGATCATTGATCAGTTCAGAGAACATGTCCTCACGCAATCTGAAAAAGCCCCTAAAAGACGTAATTTTCCTATGATACTTCCTTATGTTGTTATTGGATTCTTTGATGGGGCTACATAAGAGAACCTTACTTGATAAGGGGGACTTATCAAACTGCCAAAGAACTATCCACTATACTGTTGATATTGAATCTAAGACAAATACCAAAGCATAACCTATATCAACATGGACTATCTTGGCAATGCAAAAGCATAAAAACATTAAAAACATTATGATACTTGGCAACTCAAAATGTGTAATTGATTGGTTGGTAATTGCAACGCAATTAATTGTTTTAAACTTGACAACCTAGAAACAAAGAATTGGAGAAATAAGAGGTTACTTCTAGGAGATGAAGTTCCAACACATTTAAAGGGAATTTAACAAATATACTGATAGATTATCAAAAAGTGCAATATCATTAGACATTGGGAATATTTTAATTAAAGAACTTGTGGGTAGTATGATCTAATATACCTACCACTTATCCATAGAACACTTATATTAACTTAGAATCTTCCAGCAGGTAAAAAGGAAACTTCATATTTCAGTTTTTCTAGATCAAAGAGGAACCTTTTTAAAAGATCTGAAGAATATCACAAATGCAAACTTCAATATTTCTCTTCATTTATACATTGTTTCAATTCCTTTTTGAAAATATGATGTAATATTCTCACTTATGTAGGACAATTTTTATAGTAAATGCATTACATAGCGATAAGTATGTTAAGTATTGATCAATAATTTTTTTATAATATGAAGCTCACCAACAAAACTAAACTTGTGTAGATACATGCATAATATCATGTTCCCTCAGTTGAAAGAGGAAATATAATATGAAACTAGTCAAAATATATTTTTTTTTATTCATATGAATAACAAAAAAAGTAGCTATTTGAATGACAAAAAAAACTTTGGGTGGATAAAAATTTCATCCGAGATGGGAGTGGACGCATGCAAATTAAAATGTACATAAACAAACCATTTTAAATAGATTAAATTATTCAATGCATAACCATTTCAAATACTATATGGTATTCATTGCAAAGCATTAAATCCAAACTAGAGCTATATTTATATATTTTAAGATACAAATCCACAACCTCACTGAGATGGTTGTATTTGCATCAAATTTTAAGCATAGTTCTCAAATTCACCGGAATTGGGGAAAAAGTTTGAAAAAATCGTGAATTTGATTCAAATAGTCACTGATTCAATAAAATTTGATTTGATTTTTGCATGGATTTGATCATTGGGGCACATCCTCAATAAGAAAAAAAAAGAATTACCTCTTAATGAAAGTTTTCAGAGTTAAGAGACGACACACCATGGTCATTAGTAGGGTTGAAATTTCAATTCCTCTTTACTAGTCAAATGTAACACCCCACCCCATATACCCACTTTTACAAACTCCCCAGGGTAAACATGAGATGAGAGTTACTATGCATGACCTGACATCCACATTCTAGTTATAGAAGTGGGGCCTAATATCTTTAAAACTTTACTACAACCTCCGGAAACACCATATCGCCTAAATGTCGAGCAACATCTACTAATCAATGTTTCCTAGACTAGAACTACCTTCTTGACTCACTTCATTGCTGAGTCACACGAATTCCAAGTTATGCATGTGGCTAGAAGTCTCAATCCACACTCATAAGCCTTCCTCCATGAAGATATAACAAAAATTTCTCATCTAGGAGATTACTGCTAGAAGACCTTTTTAGGATTTTCAGGGCTAGCTATAGACCAGCTATCAAAGTTTCCCATAACTTTTGAAAACTACCTTAACCATATATAAACGTATTCATTCACTTTTCTTGACTCAATTCCTCCCTAGACTTGTCCAATACATAATAATAATTGAGATAAATACTTTGTAGGAAAAGTTCTTGTAGCTCATAAATACATATTTATTCATTGATTCAATAAGTTCATAAGAGAATCATCAAGAAGGCTTATTTCCCTCTATTACTAGCTGCAACAACAAACATGATCTCATGCATTCATATAAGATAACTAAGAGCCCATCAAACCATGGAATGTATCCATAACAAGAACACGTCATATAGTGAGAAATATACCATGCATTTAACCAACTTTTAACCATAATAGAACAATGACAAACCAGTCATAAAATCATACATCAAATTAGAACTTGTGCTCATTAATCTCAATAAGAATCAAAACATAATAATATATGCAAATTCCAATAAAGACAGAGACTTCCACATACTACAGGACCATAGATTGGGATGAACCAAACATTTCTTTTATCCAACCATCCCCATGCCATATTCCAAGCATAAATGCAGGATCTCATCGAATAAACCAAATATAATAAAAAATGGACATTAGAGGTTAAACCACCTCCACCCTCAAGCCACTGTGATCTGACCTAAGCCAATATAGAGATCACCAAGCCAAAACAAGCTTGGATGTCTTAGAATTCCTTCACCATACCCAGAGGAATTTTCCTTTATCCACCGATATGTCAAGGACTCTTGGATAAAACCATCTCTATCCATGACCCTTGGTATTTTCTTGAGATCACCTAGCCTAGATCGAAATTCTTCTGGAAATCCAAAGCTCAACTGAGAATGAATCCCAACACACCATGGCTATATAGGAAATGACAAGGAAAATTTGAACACACTTTCAATCCAGGTAATCCCATGCCATTGATGGTAAAATAATCATGTAAAGCAAACTCATGCACCATGCATTCAAATTTCACCATGGAAATCACATATGCAACTTGTTATCTGCAAAATGCTCCTGTTGTAGTTTCTCTTCCAACCTTCTCCTTGCACTTACTTGCTTTTCCTTTTATTTTACTTTACTTGTCTTCTTGCTTGGTTGTGTCCAAGTGGTCCTTTCTTGTTTTCCTCCAAGTGAAAGCTTGAATGTCCAAGTCTACTCAAGAGAGAATTCTTATGCTAGAATATAACCAAAACTGATCAAGAGTAACTAAGAGTGACTTAGAAGAGAGTCATATAATGGTCTCCCTCTCCTTTTTATTTTATTTTCCTTCAATTTCATTTATTTTCCTTTACAAGCATATTCTTGTCTCGTCATCTTCCTTTTCTCCTATTTTCTTTCATTTCTTGAATTAATTGTCATTTATTGTCTGTTTCCTTTTGCCAATGCCAATGCCAATTTCCATTGCCAATAATCAGCCATAAGTTATACCCACTTAAATGTTTGTCCCTCCATTTATCCTCGAATATGTGTCCCATAACCTTGGTCTTATTTTTTCCATTATATTGTCCTTCCATGTACATGGAAAATGAACCCAGACCTATTACAAACTCCTCCCCCTTGAGGGAACACCATCTTCACTGTTATTGTGACTCTTATGACCAACAACCATTAAAGATGACAAACATACTTCTTATGGAGTTTTATAACACAACTCGATGCATTATTTACAATGACCAACATACTAGAAACATAACCATTATACTTCTTATTGGAGCTTTATAACACAACTCAATGTTATATTTACAATACAAACACACACACACACACATACCAAACACATTTTCTTCAACCAACAAATAATGAAGTATATAATGGCTGCATTTGATCAACCATCTCCCATGTAGCTTCATAGGGCTCAAAGTGCTTCCACTACACTTTAACTTTCACAATTTCTAAGTTATAGAACATGATCTATTTTCCTTATAATATGCATTGTGGCTCTTGCTGGAACACTCCCTTTCGTTTCACCTAAAATAAAAAACAATCAATCACATGTTCAACATCCTCTACATGTCCTGTAAGCAATGAAACATGGAAAACGTCATGGATTTTCATTGATGGAGGCAGAGGAAGTTTGTATGTCACTGATCAAATCCTCTCAAGGAGCTCAAAAGTCCCACAATACCAAGGTGCCAACTTGGCACATGACTCAATCCTCGAGAAACTCTTCTTGGGATTGATGTGAAAGTACACATTCTCCCCAACCTGAAAATCATTGAATGATTTGTTTCAATCCACCTAACTCATATGTTAGTCTTGTGTTGCCTTTACATTCCTTTTAATAAACTGCATATTATACTCCATCTCTGCCAACATATTCGGTCCTATCAACACCCTATTCACTAGACTAGTCTAGCTAATAGAAGTATTACAACTCTGCTCGTAGAGAGCCTAAAATGGACTCATCTTCAAGGATTCATGATACCCATTGTTATAATAAAACTCCACAAGTGAGAGACACTCCTGCCACTTCCTCTGCTTATGCATGACATACATCCTCAACATATCATCAAGGCTCATGTTAACCCTATATGTCTACCCATCTCTCTCTATATAATTATTTGTACTAAAATATAGCTTAATCCTCAAGCTTGTAAACAACTCCTCTCGAAACTTGGATGTGAACTTGAAATATTTTTTTGATATAAACTTCTTGGGAACTCCATGCCACCTCACTATATCCCTAATGGATAAATGAGACACTTCACTAGCCGAATTAGTAGACTTTATTGAAATGAAATGAACTACCTTGCTCAACCTATCAACCACAACCATGATAGAGTCATTTTGCCTCGATGTCCTAGGAAACCTTGTAATGAAGTCCATGGAAATGACCTCCCATTTCCATTTTGGAATCAGAATAGGCTACAATAGATTAGCTAGATGATTTCATTCAATTTTCACTTGTTGTTAGTCCAAGAACTTGGAAACAAACTCAACCACCGTTTTCTTCAAATTTCACCAATAATAGAATTTCTTAATAGTTTTCAAAGTCTTCTGGTATCTTGGGTGGCCTTAATATGGCTTGACATAAAACTCTTTCAAGATAATATTTTTCAACTCGTTGTTATCTACCAGATAGATCATACTCCTGAATCTGACCAAGCTATATGTTATGAGGTGATACTCATCATCCTGATCACCCTCACCCTATTGATGTAATATTATCTTCAGTTGCTAGTAATTTTCAGCATGCTACCCTGCAAGTAAGATCTACTCCTATAAATCTATCCCATAGGAACTCACATCTAGAATATGATTCTCCTGTACTATCCTACTGAGAGCATCCACAACCCAGTTCTCCTCGTTCTTGATGTACCTGATCTCAAAATAAAACTCACTAAGAGTAGCCAACCATATAGCTTTCCTTGCAATTAGATTGGGCTGGTCAAACAAATACCTTAGTCCACTATGATCACTCATTAAGACAAACCTCCTATCAAGAAGATAATTTCTCCACAACGTCAATGCATGAATGATAACTGCCAACTCAAGATAATGAGTTACATCATTCTTCTCATGTTCGTTCAAATTCCTTGATGCATAGAAACCACCTTCCCTTCCTGCATGAGGCCTCCACCAAGTCCATCCTTACATGTGTTTGTAAAAACCAAAAAATTCTTATTAGGATCTGCAATCTTCAAAATTGGAGCATTGGTAAGAAAATTCTTCAACTGATCCAAGCTAGTTGCACACTCATTATTCCATTAAAGCTTCCTTCCTTTCCTCTAAAAAAATGTGATAGGATAAATAATCTTAAATATGTTCTTGATGAACCACCTGTAATAACCTGCTAGTCCCATGAATGATTTGACCTCATCTATGTTCCTCAAAGTTGGACACTCGATGATATTTTTAATATTTTCCAGATCCACAGCTATTCCTTCCATGGAAACAACTCGTCCCAAGTAATGAATCTGAGATTGAAAGAAAATACACGTGTTGATCTTAGCATACAACTTATACTCTCTCAACCAAATGAAACTTCTCTCACTATTTGAGTATTTTTTTCCACCATCACATCCAACAATAAAATTGTTGACCTAGTTTTGGAATCATCAGATGCTAGGGTAGATTCTTGTTCATTTGATTTTTTAGTTTGATCTTCTATTGACCAATCATGGAGCAACTTGTTAATAATAAGGGTCATAGAATTGATCCATTATGGGAAAGTCTTCTCTAAATGGTTTACTTGATGGTATGAGAAAACTTTATCCATTCCAACCTATTCAACATTCATATTCACATTAGAGATTTGAGTGTACTTGATTGAGGAATTGTTATTAAATCTAAAAAATGATTTGAAATATTTGTTACTTGAAGAACTTTCCCTGAAACTCCTCTTCATATATGAAACTTCATTGGTCAATTTTTTTTTATCATTTTAACCGTACTCTCTAGATCAATAACTTATTTCTCAACAAGTTCATTCATGGTTGTCTTAGTATTTTTCCCATTAGGTTTTGAATATTCTTGAGTGTGGTGAACACCAATACAGAACATATATTTTTCAATTTCAAGAGCTATTTTAGAATGTAGGGCTGAAGTATAATATTCACTTTCCAACAAATACTACAATGATATTTCGACATGAAATTTATTAAGTATTGTAGTGAAGCACTAGTTTAAATGTTTGACTTTCTCTTTCTTCTCCATCTTTACAATGCCTAATTCTCTCAACGACATAGCCAAAAATTTTCTTCTACAAATTTATCCATGCAAGACTTCTTAAATTGCTCCCAATTTGTAATGGATCTTGTTGAAAGACTGTGACACCATGTGGAACCTTTATTTCCAAAAGTGTAAATGAATAATCTACATGCCACATACTCATGTTGAATATTAATCAATATTAAGGAAATATAGAAATTGTGAATATGGGCTTCCACAGAAGTATACTTATTTTGGTCAAATTTTCGAAGTAACTTTTCTGGATGCTCGAGAAGTTCATATAAGAAACCTTGAATGTTCAAACCACCTTGAGCAATCCATGGCAACAGATTTTTGGCCATAATATTTTCTAGTGGTTTTTATTTTCTTTCATAATTACTATGACCATCTTCATCTTCTAGTTATTCACCAATTGGTGACTCATCGTCTTCTTCATTAGAAGGTCAAAACAAAGGAGGCCTTTAAATATATTCTAAAAAAACACCAATGAAACATCAACCAAACCTTCAAATGGACCAAGAAGTACACCATTATTGGTTGTTTTTCTTCTAATTACATGCTTATCAGGCAAAAGACCAGAGACAACAAGTATTTCATGTTTTCTCACGTAAACTTGGGTGAATGCTCCAAGAGATTTTAAATCCTCTTGCATGATCTTGTACAACTTCCTAGGACTTTTTGGTGATGGTTAAATTTTGGGATAAGGTTATATGAATGGCTCAAGCATAGGTTGAGGGGAAGTAGATTTATTTTTGTCTTATCTATATGATTGATAATGATAAGCATGAGTAACTCTACCATCGATACAATGGATACCCTCGTCTAGTGAAAAAAATTATTTACAAGATGAAATGCATGACCAACATCTAGGGAATCTCCATGGTATAACGTCCCAACTAGACCTTACGTCATTTGTGATAGGAGTCCCATGTAGTATGTCGGCCTAACTACCACCATGTTTGTTTGATAGTTAGTTTTGATGGAGTGAGTGAGACAAAGGAAATCCGGATTAGAATTTTGGCATATTGTAAGTTAGAATAGATTTATGAAATACATTAAGAAAAATATGCAAAGAATATAACAACGACTATGTAAATGGACACAAATATTAAAGAAATAATGATAGAAAAATTAAACAAAGACATATGGATAAAGAAATATATTCATTATCAATTATAAATTAGTTTTAAATTAATAACACTTGTGAAAGTATAAATTAGCAAATAATCTCAAATAAGGAGTGAGTTTCTAATTGTTGGAATAGTTCATGAATTTTCAACACATAAACAAAAATCACATATCATTAAATCAACACAAGAATAGGCTTAGGATGTTCAATAACATGTGAATGAAATGTTTTCTGTGGCCCAAAAGAGCTTCTCAAAATTAAGATGAAATATCCAATGGACCATTACACAAAGCATCCATTAAATCCAATAGTGGAAATGTAAAATTGTCACTTGATCTTCAAAAGGAATGTATAAGCTTTCCTCTTCCAAGGTGCTCAAAGCAGTCCAAAACTAAAAGTCATTTCTAATTATCCATGAGGGTATATTTATACAAAGTGGGTGACTCTTCACCTCCTATGTCATTTGAAGTTCCCTCATGGCATTTCATTTTTCTCCATATTCAAATTTCTATTTCATTTTAATTCTAACTTTATTTACATATTACATGAAAATAAACTTAATAAAAATAATTCCCTTCATGACAGTAATCTCATAATGTCTAAGGGTGATGCTTTAGCGTGTAGCTCTTAATTTAGTGAGTTTGCCACACTTTTTAGTTAGGCACAATGGATATAACTTTGTTGGATATCGATGTTTTCAATCGGATTTCACATTCAAGCACATCAAGTATCATTTTTCTAATATTTATTTGTTCTTGGTTGGAAAGTGTAGAGAGCATTGTGTGCAATTTGAAGGGTTCCACCAAATGTTTTGCAATGGTTTCCCTTATAGGTTTGAGGTCCTTTTGAACAACAACTTGCTTTCTTACATCCATCATCTCCTAAATTTATTGATAGATTTTCTGCTCTTGTATTACTATTCCTTATGCTTTGATGGAATCTATTTTGTGAGACCTAATAAGGGCTTCTAATGTTCTATGAAGCTACTGATAGATACTCAATTTCCTAGTCACTTCTCTTCCCAACTTCTCTTGGGATTGAATAGATATCCTAACTTCTACTTTGTCTCGTTCCTTACCCGTTCTTTCCTTTCTAGGTAAGTCAACTCGTGCATCATGATATTTTGTTCCCTATTCATGCATGAGGTCTATTGCAATAGAGGCTTCTTTTAATAATGCACCTTTTCCGTTGAGCTCATTTTCAACATCTATTAACAAGGAAGTTGATTTTTCAAAAAGAATCACCTCCTTATATAGTTATTTCATGATCTCTTCTAGAACTCTTGTCTCTTCCAATTCGCTATATAGGAGTCCTCGACATTTGAAATTAAGGTTGTCAATATTTGGCTTTATGTGTGGAGCCTTTCATTCTCTTGCTGGGAATTGAACAAATGCTTTTCTACTTCTTTTACATTTTTCACAATATGCTCAATGTTCTTATATGTTGCAGGAGAGAATGTAGATCTCGTCGTAGCTATAGCCATAACATTTTTCATAGTATATATTGTTATATCTCCTGTTGTGGTCACTAAAAATTGTTTGGCCAGTTCTCCCTCTGATAATTTGCACCTTTCTTGAACAATATTGTTTGAAACATGGTTAAATTTGGAACTTGAAAGGTCTAGCACTCGATCTTCCTCTTCAACGAAGATGCCCATCTCTCTAAGTGGTAGATGTTCTCCAGTGAGTGGTGTAGGAGTTTCAACATACATGGGAGGAAATGTGGCTTCTCCCTCATCCTCAACTTGCTCTTTTTCTCTCAATTCTTCATGCATTCATTCTTTTGCAAGTATGTTTTCTCAATGGTTCTTTGTTGCTTCCTCTTTCCTTCTATTTTATTGTTCTTGTTTTCTCCTTGCTTGTTCCTATCCTTTCTTTCTTATTTTTGTTCTTTGTTTTCTTCTTATTTTCTTCCTCCTATATTTTCCTCTCCTCTTTTTGTTTCCAATTTTTCTCCTATTATTGTTTCTGACCTTCTTCTTCAAATTTCAACATTTTATGCCTTTATTTGTTTGACACCTCTTTATCCCTTTCTCTTTTCTGTACAACTTAATTCTCGTTGGTTTTCTTTTCTTGGAGAGGATTCTTTTTTTTTAGGTTTATGGTTGCTTGAGGGATGAGAGCTACCAATTCCCTTTCTTGCATCCATAACCTTTGCAACATTGTAAAAATTATTTACCTTGCATTCTTCCTCATCAATGGTTGGGAAATATGACCATCTGTAATTTATTTGTTTACATAGTATTACCATGATACCCGTGGAATCCTATCTATGGAAGTTTTCTTCACTAAATTTAAAGTGTTCTAGATCACTAGCTTCCACCTCTACTTCTATAAAAATTCAAAAATAATATGTTCCTACATATATTGGAAAAGTAGGCTAGGGTTCCTTCTTTACATGGAATAGCATGCTCGTAAATTATTTTGTGACTTGTATGTAACTTCCTACAAGATTATTTTATCTTTAAAAAACACAGGAAGTTGGTGAGGAAGCTTGCAATCTCTAAATACCCTAATATAAATTGAAAATGTGGGTGTGAACCAATTTTTTATATCCTGTAATGTTGCTCCACCTATATTTGATATACGTGGAGATTACATGTCAAAGCATATGTGATATATGGGTGAAATAAAATTCTCAGCAATTTGATGATACATTCCCCTATGGTCAGTGTCCTGTAAAATCCTACAATAGATGTGAATAGGTGGTATGTTTGGAGAAAAGTTCCACCTCCATCCTAATGACTCAAATTGACATCTTATACATATGGCATCCAAGAGATATGATTCCATGTAAAATTTAGGATGGTGCCTATGGTGGTTTATGGCCCCTTTTACATTTTCCATGATAGAGGTTGCTAGAATATCTTCCCAATTAAATATACTCCCATATTGAGTATAGGTGTACATAATTGGTACATGATTCTCTTTGAAGAGTTGTGCATCTTTCCTACCATACATTCTACAACACATTTTTGCTACCATTTGATATGCCTTTCTAAATAGCTTGGTCTTATATATCTTATTAGATCAGTATTAAAACTTACAAGGGTCTTGCCACCAATTATTAAGGATATCCTTGCTGGCCAGGGGAAAATTACAAAAGAAATTATCTATAAGGGACACCTTGTAGCTTGGTGTCTTGTAATATTCGGTGATATAGGGATATATGTGCACTACTACATTTATATTGGTTTCCCATAAATTTTGTATCTACGCGCTTCATATATCCATTGAATAATTTTGTCCCATGGTAGGACGATAGGTGTGATACTATTTTGTGGAGCCAAGATTTATTGAAATTATGATACACTTAACTATCCTCTTCATCTTCAAGCACCTCTTTTCGAGAAAATTATTGATAGATACCAGAGCAATTCATTGGTATTGATTTTTCCACATGGAAAGTTCTATCAAAATATATGGGAACTGAGATTATAGAACTTTCCATTTCCCCTTCTTCACTACTTTCTATAGTCTCCTTGCCTACTCTTTCCTTCATGGGAAGGGCCATATATCCCATCCATGAGGAGATGATAAGGAACTCCTAGTCTATGGTACTTGTCATCTCAAAAATATTCATGATAACCAACAATGTTAAGAAAACAAAATAAATTTAATTTGTTGGACAAACTATGTTAGGTTGGTGCATTGTTTAACTAATAGGCTCTTTGTTTAATAGATCAATGGATTGTTATGCATGCTATAGATGGAGGCTATGTTGAGAGGGGAATGTGCTAAAATTGTGTGCCGAGATATATTAGCACAAGGAGATAAGGTGGGTCACCATAAATATCTTATGTTATTATGCAAATAAAAGGGGAATATAGAGGTTGAGCTCATGCCATAATGCATAAAAAAGAGGAATAATTCACCTTAGCACATAGGGAAGACTATCAACGATGAAAAAACTCACAGTAGAATTTGGTTTGGGAGCATCATTATGCAAGGAGAGTGTGGATATCTAATGGGAAATATTGTGACACTACAAAAAGGATTTTGATGGGATTCAGCTGAGCTCGACATTGTTGCATAAGATTCTAGTAGAGGGGGTTCCATTGCACAAAGAGTGGCCTCATTATGCTCTATGAGATCATGAAAGAGGAAAAATGATTAAGAGTGGAGCAATATAGGCTTAAAAGGAAAAGGAAAATGTGAACGATATGAAGAGGTTAACGGATAAGGGTTTAGAAAAATTTAAGGGAATATGGAAGGTCAATAGACGGGAAGTCAAGAAGTTACGCAAAAAAAATGAAAAAAAGAGGAAATGACACAGGAACGCATGGGGACGTACTTGATATCTAACATGATGGATCGACTCCTAGCAACGGTGGCATCTCCAACAATAGAGACTAAACTAATATGGTTTCTTTCACTGAGAAGCTGAAGGCTTTGGTGACAAGAGAGAAAATTAACATTGAAATGGCTTCATGTCCTTATATAGGCTTATCGCATATGTGAAGTTCTTTAGGCACTTTAAATTCAATTGTGCGATAATAATTTTTCATGGGTTTATGATGGCCTAATGAAGCTCGAATTGTGTGCTACATAGAGGGGATTGCACTGTTGAGATTTACATTTTGAAGCATCACACTAACGAAAAATGATGTGCTACACTAACAAATATTGTTGTGTTATGCCAAGGATAAGTGTGATCCACCGAGAAATAAATATGCTCTAAGAAAGACACATATAATGTTTTTCATTGAAAATGACCTTACCTCATTGTTTCAGGATTAAACAAGGATGTTTATTCATTGAAACACAAAACAAGGGGGACTCCAAATTTTAGATATGTGCTAAAAATTTGGGGTTGCTATATCTGCCAAAACACAATGATAGAGAATCTAATATATTTGGATGGAGGGGAAGTCCTTTGAATCCCTACAAGTTTAGACATGTGAATACAAACAACAAATATATGATTTAGCAATATTGATAGAGATTCAAAAATAACTAGATAAGTTATTAAGTATGGTCTTGAAGGAATCAACTTCCCAAAAAATATATTACCCCATTAGAAGAGTGTCATCTATGAATTATTGATGGGTAGAAGGGGAATTAGAGATACATGTAGAGATAACCTTGCATGAAAAATAGATTTTATAGCTCAACATAGTCCTCCCACCACATAGAGAAGAAGGTAACAACAAAGCATATCCCATTGCACAATGCCTCTTGAGAGGAGAAAAGTGGGGGATAGGGATCCATTAACAAGGATAACAAAAAAATATTTAGGCGCAAGGTCCATAACCTAATGTATTCTTATATCTAAAAAACCAAAAGCATTGAGTATGTGAAAGATAAATTCCAAGCTAAGATGATCAAAGGCTTTCAATTTATCCCTTTCAATAAAAATTTCAAAGCATTTAAATGAGAAAATATGTTAATGGGTTAAGAAAATGCCATCCAAAATTGTCCTACCTTTAAAATAACTAGTTTATTAAGAAGATATAACAAAAGGAAAGAGAGGCTTGAGTCTGTTATGAATCACTTTAGAAATACTTTTGTAAATAACATTAAAAACAACTATGGAATGAAAATATGAAGGAGATTCATACTAATATTTTTAATGGATTAGAGAGATAAATCTAGTTTCTAGAGATAAAATGATAGAAGAGGAGATTTGGTGTCCTAATCTAATCTCCAGATATCATCTCTAGAGATAATATCCTATTATTTTCCAATAAACTTAAAAATAATTAGTAGTAAACCATTTAGCCCTAGATATTTTCTCCTCGACATTCCTATAGCTATTTCTTCAACCTTGGTCATGGCAATTTCCCTCAATAACATTGTTTTTTCTCTTTGGGGTGACTAACTGTGGTATATGTTTTATTAACTTTCAAATGGAATGCCTTCTATCCTCGATTATGTCCATTAAGATGTCTTGGTATGGTCCATTAATTCCTTTTTAATCTCCATATACTCTTCAAGATTTTGACTTTTAGAGTTCTCTATACTCACAAATTTGTTGTTTTATTCATGTTGAATCATGGATCTATGAAATAATTTGGTATTCTTCTCCCCTTCCTTGAGCCATTAGACTTTGAGATTTTGTTTGCATAAAATATATTCTTATTTCAGATGTTATTCTAATTGAAGTTTAGTAACCACTTATTTGTTGCTTAATTCTTCTGATCTCCGTCCCTTTATATAAGTTTTTGCAAAATTTTATTTTCATTTTCTACCTTTCTTTTTCCTCGTGAATATTACCAAACTCCCTTTTATTATAGAATTTAATATTCATTTTAACATCTTTTAATCTGCATTGGAAATGGTACATAATGATTCCTTCAAATATTTTTTATCCTTTTCACTAGGATTCAATGATACTTGTGAAAGAGATGTGTCTTGAATAGAAGGATTCAAATATACATAATATATTTTTTAAAATCCATGTCCAATGTAGCAAAAGAATGATTGGTGAGTGGTATGACCAATGACTTGGTAGATAAAAGGCTTCAAATTTAATTCCTATCAACAAAAGATATTTTAAAATGAGGAATATATCCAAAGGGTAGAAGATTTGTGAAGAACCCATCTTTTATTATTCAAGGTGAATATTACATTATTAAATTCCGTATCTATCAAATTTGATTGGTTTAAGAATTATGCAAAAAAAATGAATCTTCATCTAGTCTTCTTATATCATGTTGAAATCTCTTGAACAACATGTGGTTTATCCCCAACCATATTAGGGATATTCTTAAGATTTCAAAGAAAAAAATCTTGTTTCAAGAAAATATTGGTCCATGTAACTTAGTGATGGATCCTAAGCTCATCGTACTTATAAGATGAAATAGAAATAATAGTGATCTAGGAAAATCAAAGGAATCCTTTATTCCAAGGAATGGCTATTCTTGCAAAGCTTCATGAGCATCATTAGCTATCATTATGCAATTTAATTCTCTTAGCCTTTCAATATCAATACTCTACAAAAATTATAAAACACTCATAAGAGGACTCATTGGAAAATTTCTCAAATAGTTTCATAGATGGATGATGATCAATAGTCAGGGAAAAGAAAAAGAACAATGGAATAGGAATGAGATAGAAAAGTGTTGGGGCATATTGCAGAAGAGGCATCATCAAGCGAATTTATATTTTCTTTGGAATATGTGCCATCAGCAATTATATCAAGTCCCATTGATCAAAATATTTTAGGATCAACAACATCAATAGAGCTATCAAAATAAAAAAGAATATTCTCTCAAGACCTTAAAATGAAGAATAAAAGGTGAAAGTAAAATAATAATTATTTTCACAATTGTGGAAACAAAGGCCATCTCAAACTAGATTATTGTCGGACCTTTCTTTTGAGAAAGGGCAACTAAATATGGCTATTCTAGAATTAAAGAAAAAATTATAAAAATGCCTACTAGTTACATAGAAGTGAATTCTCTAATGAATTTTCATAAAATCAATATAGTGCATAAAATGGATTTTCACAGGAAAACATGTGACACGGTAGTTAGAGACCTCATATAGACTTCTTTGAGTGCATGCAAAGTGCAGGCTATGGTACATAAAATTGATAGTCAACTTAAGAAAGAGAAGTTTCTCAACAGAGAAAAACATATAAGGATTGGTGAATTAGAGTCATGGATCATATAATTGGGAGGCGATCTCAAGGATATAAAATCAATTCAAGCATTGATAAAATCCAAGGATATTGCTACCCTTACATTGAAAATAGGCTTAAAGTCCCAAATATAGAGCATGTTCAAACTCGTGAGCTACTAGTTGTATAGTAGGAGAAATTAGTTACATAGCTAGATGATATAATTAAATAAAAGGATTGAGAAATATGAAGAGTAGATTGAAATATTAAATAAATAAAGGACATAACATCTTTGTCAAGGTTCCTCATATGTACTTGTAGTACCAACAAATCCACAGAGTTAGGAAAAACTCCAGATGATTTAAGACTGAGGGAGGTTGAGCTTGAGAACCTAAAAAAATGTATTACACTTAAGGATGATGAATTGCATATTCTAAAGGTGTAGATGTTAGAAAAAGATGATATTATCGTCGTTTATAAAGAAACAAAGGCAAAAGATTAATAGGATATGTAATAAATGCAAAATAAATTGATAAGAAGAACATAATTGGAGGGAGGCATATTTTTGGGATTGTATTGTAGAAAAAAATACGAACTTTAGAATTTTTTAGGTTGATTGGGGATGAGTATGCATTGACATATTACACACAACAAACCATCTAATACACATGGGAAGAATTGGGAAATAAACAACATTTAGAAAAATAAATTTATTAAATTCCTTAGTTCCAAGTCTTGGGAGAAGTTGGATGCATTGGAAGCTCTTGATAGAATATCAGTAATAATGGAGACCAACAAAGATTTCACTAAGAAAAATTTAACACAAAAGCCTTAAAAAATGTGATATAATAGAAAGAAATGTTGAGCAATTCATGAACATGCTTATGATTTTGTTTAAAATGGATTTAGCATGTTGGAAATGGGTTTACCCACATGCTACTAAAAAAAGGTAGGTAATTTCATTTTACACGAAACTTACAGAGACATTGTACTAAAGGAGAGAAATAAGAAGGATATATGACTGGAGCTTTAAAAGGTTAAACACTTATGGATAAGTTTATTAATGATTTCTACCTTTTATGGCATTGAGAAAACATGTTTTCTAGAGTCCCAACATAAGAAAAATTTACTAAATTTGACATTGCATACAAAAACATGACTATATAAAATTATGTTATCGATTTAGATTGTAATTTATTAGCTTGTTTTTGCCTATGATGTCTTACTTAACAATTGGTCAATGATACCTGACAACACATCACAATAGCATAACTAATTTCTGCAATTTTATAGTTGATGTCTATTTTTGTAATTTTGGGTCCAAGAGACTTGCTACTTAGAAATAATTATGGTTAGAATCCATTTTTGTATAAAAACAAGGAAAAACTTATGCTAAACAATCTAGAATTTTGTATTCATTAAGGATTATAATTGGACAATATTGTTGTCTGTCACAAATAAATGATTGTTGGAAAACATGCAATTGTAATTTTTCCTTAAAATCAATGCCTTGGCATTGTCCTCTGACCAAAACATCTCAAATAACAATAAGCTGACTTCTTTCACATTTATATTATGTCTCTGTTATATAACATTTGAGTTGTAGTGTCTGTCCACTCTATCTTACAACAGTGACTCAATTAATATTTTAATTGACATGGTTGAAAAAGTATTAACAAGATTTATACTACTAATTGACTGCATACCATATATATAATATGTAACTTATGTATAAGTGAATTAATATAATTTAAAATAAAATAAATTAAATACATATAATGCGATTAATAGATAAATTTTAAACAACATTATTAATCAAATAATATAAATTTCAATAATTGGATCTGCCTCTGCAGCTGCTTTGATAATTAAATTATGATAAATTATATATATGATTATATTATATAAAAGGTGGTAGTTGAAGGAGAGGTAGATAAATGTTTGGAAATTCCCGTGGAAGCTTCATGATCCGCGTTAGATCAGGTATGACTGCCAAATCGAACGAGATATATAGCTGGATGGTGATTCTAATCTTTGATAGAGGTATCAAACTTTGTTAACAGGTTTAGTTAAACCCAGTGAATGCGTGGATGGAGGCTCCGATGATATTGGAAAGAGACCATAAACCGAGGTCGTACCTGATTTCACTCTCTTCGAGGATGTTAGTCTTATCAAACCTTTGATCAAATACTTAAAAATGGGGCGAAACTTCTCATACATAAGAATCGTGTGAAATTATTTTAATATTTGTGACTAATAATAAGAATTTTTTCTTAAATAATTAATAAAGTATTATTTATTAATTATTTCTTTCTATATATGCACTCTCCTATCTATGATTATATTATTGGACAAAGTTGTGACTAGTCACACCATATATCCGCCCTTCTCCTCTTAATCGGCCACGTAACTGAAAACGTTGTATTCCTACCTCATCTACATATTTTCTTGCTGCTTTCCTCCAATAGGTTGGCCAGCCGACTTTCAACACAGTCTGTCTATATCATAAATCTCTAATTAGATGACTGATCTCGCAGCCGCAATAATTCTCAATCATGATTTAGGGGTTCAATAGTAATTATCTCTCTTTGACTCGAGATCACTTGTCTACCACGGAATAGATTAATTATCAAACATGGCTCTTTATCGCTTCGAGAGTGAAGAGGGTCAACAATCTTGTATTATATTGGTGCATAGTAAAAATAACTAGCATTTGCACTAGATGTTGCAAAGGAAACGCCGTAAAGGCATAAAGTGCGAAAATCCATTATCCATGTGGTGTGTGCATTATTCAACAAGGTGGATCTCTGCTGAAATCCATTATCCATGTAGTGTGTGCATTATTCAACAAGGTGGATCTCTCTAAATTTGTTGCAAATATTTATGTTGTTGCATTGCTAATTTATTAGAATCTACTACTACCTCCTCTTCTTGGAATATTAAAATTTTTATTAAGATCCCTCTGATTATTGGCATCACATTTACATTTCATAAGGTTAATTTCAAAAGAAAAGAAACACCACACGAATAAGACAATGATCAAAATAAAAGTAATGTAACAATCTATATCATTATATCTATAAATGGATAAGTTGAGAGGTGACATGCATTTTTGACAAACTTAGCCTAAAAACTAATAAATCGATATCTAGTAAAAACATAAGTATAGAAGTGTCATACAATTCTACAAACTTCGCAAATTAATTAATAAATCTAAATCCTTATTATGATCATGTCATCCTTTCATTCATATGTGAACTACATGAATTTAAGCGGTCACAACTAACTCATATATATTAATAACTATGGTAAAGTGTATATTATTTTGAACAAGGTTGTATAATTATCATTTTTTTACCTAATATTAATTTAATTATTGAATTTTAAAAAATATGAATTAGTTTTTACATTTAAGCAAAAACATAATTATTATTTTTTATTGTTTAATTTAATTATTCAATTTTGAAAAGTATGAACTAGTTTTCATATTATTGTTCTCTATCGTTAATTTAATCTCTATCTCTAGAAGCAATTTAAGTGCCCTGTGACGGATATGGCCCATCATCCTATGTTGAAGCTCTCCCTGATCTCTTGGATCCCTGCTACTCACCAGTGATTTTGGAGTATACGTTTGCAACTTGTAAAGTCTACTGCTCTTGAATCCAATTACTATGGGTGACTTCCACTCCTGGCGCTTAATCAACACCTTCTGCCCTCTAAAGATCCTGAAGAGTGGAAATGGAAATCAAATTCATCCCCATTCTTGGCACATGCAACACATCATGGATTGGAATACGATTGCCAAACTCCCTCTAAAATAGGATTGTCCCCCTCCCAACTGAAGAACACTTGGACTTATTCTCCATCTCAATCTAGAATCTTATTTTCTCCTCCTTTTAGTTGAAGAAGTACTCTCTAACTCATATCATATGGAATAACACCCCATTATCTATATACCAAACACCCTGTGAGGTTGAGCTAGTCAAGCAAGCTATATGTGCAAACTCTTGTTCCATCCGATTAGAAAGCTCATCTGCATTCACTGAAGCTATCATCTACTTCTTTACCTTCTTGTCACCTTTCATTTTATGCGGGAAATTGTTGACATAGTGGCAAAATTCGTGACAGCCATAGCACTTGACCTTTGGTAGGTCCTTCTTCTTGTCCCCCTTGGAGTTGGACCCTTTGTTGGATCCCTTCTTTGCTTTGTTGTTCCCTGCAAAAGCCATGTTTTCCTGTTCTCCCTCACCTTTCTAACGACTATTGCTAGTGCCACTGACAAGACTCCTCCTAAGTTTTTCCAAGGTAAAATTTGACCACAGTCTTTCCCAATCTGGAAGATCATGCCTTCCTATAGTAACATGTATGAAGACATCCCAATCTTTAGTAAACCCATTAAGGATTGTTCAGACGAGCTCATCATCCTCAATATTCTCAACACACCTACCAATTCTTCCTTGAAACGTTTCACTCTAGTAAGGTAAGATACAACGGTTTCGCCCTTGTTCAATTTCATGCTTCAAAGTTTCTCCCTCAAGATCAACTTCATGTTCACACTAGAATCTTGAAAGAGTTTACAGACTGCATCCCACATCTTCTTTCACATATCACCTTCTACTATGTGAGGTGAGATGTGGTCCTTAACCTCATCGAGAATAATGCATCTAGTTTTGGCATCTTCCTTCTTGTAAGCGAGTAGTTGTGTTGCATCTGTCAGCACAACTACAACACTAGTCGCATATTCCTTGAGACCATTCTCCAAGATCAACAGTATTCTGGATTTCCATATGCCAAAGTTAGATGCTCCCTCTAATATGTTTGGATCTTGTAAGCCAATTGAACCATTTTTCTGAAACCCTCAAAATAATATAAGCAATCTCCTACTAAATTTGGAAAAAATCAATTTGGGTTTTACAAACCCCTGGCTTTCTCTCCTGCACCCTTCGCTGAGCAACTCAAATAATTTGTTGTGCCTCAAGCTTGCTTTGATACCATGTGAAAATTCTATAGCAATTAACATGGTAATTATTCTCCTATCTTTTAATGAGTATTTGTCCCAGCAAATTAATTTACTACAAATACTGAAAAAAAGCACAACTGCAAATTTCACCAATTAAATAAACCACAAGAACTGAGAAAACGCACACATAAAAATAGACAATGATATTTTTGACAAAATGTCCTTGGAAAAACCCCAGTGTGGGGAAAACCAGTTCTTTAGATGAGGGTTTTATTATTCTTCATCAAATTTTTAATTGAAAATTACATACACTGATTTTCGTAAAATGGCAAGCTTCAGCAAATTATTTTATTCACTTCTGCAAGCTAATTCGACTTCCTGGAAGCAATTCGGACTCTCAGAATCAATTCAGCCCTCCTATTCTACCAAACTAGTGCAGCTTGGTTAAATGACCCAGATAACGAGTTTCAATATCAAATAGATCATAAAATGAACTGGATTGGATCATTATATTGTTTTTCATCTATACTAATGCTTTCATAGTGGAGAAATTGGAGGAATCAACTTGTAGGGTCAATTTTACAAGGGGTCCCAGTTTGGAGAATTAGGATCTGCAACCTTCAAGAGTCATTTTAAGGAATTAATCAAAATTTTTGAGGTCTAAAAACTCTCACTTGGAAAGAACCCTTGCAGTGGTTCTACATTCAAAAAGTTTTCCAATGGTGCAAGAAAGATATAAATCAGAGTTTTTATGCAAAAGTTATGCCTCCTAGAAGTTGACCTTCCTATTTGACCACCATGGTTCATGAGAATGCCACATCAACCCCATTACTCATGCAAAAGGGACTAACTACATGTGTATTACGAAGAAGACTCTATAAGGGTCACGTTGTAACTCTAGTTGAGAGTTGGAGTCAAACCTGACCCCTAGTTGGCTATTAGGCTATGTTAAAAGTGGGTCACTAGGAGGAGAAAGGGTTCCATTCAACACTGTTGTATCTTGTTCCATTGTAGGGCAGAGCAATTGAGATTGGGAGTTAAAGAGAATAACAAAGGGGATTAATGTTATGTAGTAGTAGATAACTCCATATAGAGCACCATCTCCTTTGTACTTGCATTATTTCGATACCAATGAATAGAGAGAAGAGCAACCTCGTCTTCTAGCTAAGTTTTCTCTCTTAAGGTTACCTAAAGCAAATATTTGTGTTCGTTGTAGATGGTGCATCATTGTATTTTTTGTTCTTTATTTTCTGCATTTTATCTATTTCATGCATAAGCAGAAAATCAGCAATAAACAAATTTAGAATCTAAAGCACTTTAACCTTCATAACATAGATTTCAGTGTATTTTAGCAAATTTGTTGTGACGAATTGTTAGTGGAATACCCACGATAATTTACAAATAATAAAGATTGACAACAAATTGGGCCCAAGCAATATAACTGTGATGGGAAGTCTTTTGTCAGTGCCACCATTTCCAACATTTGGGATCTAAATGGAGGACACTAATATGAAATTTTATTAAATCATATGTGATGCCATGCAATAAGAAATAGTATTCCTTTCCAATGACACAACCAACAACGTCAAAGCCATCAAATTTATGGCATCCACTTTAGGAAGGCATGAGTCTTGAGCAAAGAAGTGAGAACCTCGAGCAAATAATTGAGCAAAGATGAATTGGCAACCTCTTGGTGTAAAGGTTGCTCCAGATGGTCAAGGCCATTCACTTATCAAGAAAGGCCTCCAACACAGGCAACAAGTTATTGAGGTGGTGAAGTCTAGCGAGTTGGGTATTCATGCTAGCCCGTTGGAAATTAAATGATTTAAAGTTTTGCTCAGTATCATATTTGGCCACTTGCAAGTGTTTATTCAACTATGTATATAGCTTTTCTAGGGAGGTAATGCAGCTGCTATAGTCCTGGTTGTGGGTTTCCATTTGGAGAGTGGGGACAAGCAAGAGTTTGATGGGAGGGCAGTGCTAGTAATTGTTGAGTAGTGGAAGGGGGTGAGTGGGTCCACACAAAAAGATTTACTAGAAAGTTGTAGGTAAGTGATTACCATGACATTAAGGAGCAGAGAAGATAGGCGGGCAGGTCCACCAAAAAAATGGCTTATGAAAGAGGGGTACCACTACGATCAACACAATGCAAGGATATTTTTGAGATATGTCCCAAATAAGGGTCATGTTGGGTCCACTTTGTCCTCTTTATTTACTCCTGCAAAGTTATACTCTAGAGACCAAGCTGAGTAATATTGTGCAGACAAAATGCCTAAATTTCGACTATTAACAAATGTGTAGGAATTTCGTAGCATGTAAGCAATGAAGAAGGTTTCCAAGAACTGAAGCAACAAGGATTAGGGCTTGAAGGGTCCAAAGGACAAGGGTTTTCCCTATGTTAGATTTCTCTAATTTACCAACAAGTTCCAACATTAGTACTCTGCCCAATATTTCAAGGCTCTAACTATGGAGGATCAACCATACCCTTAGTTGTACTACATAATTACCATGGTATGCAAGGATATGTTCCCTAGTGTTGTTCTTGGTGCCACCATAGTAGTCAAGCATTTGAGCAGCTGATCTAGAGCCAACCTCAAGATATCTACAAGATTCCCAATATACTCGAGGGTATGTGGAAGTAAATTTCGTGTAGACGTCTTGACTAATGTGTTGCTACTAGGTGTGCCAGAAGGGGTTACATAGGTTTCCAACCAAGTGAAACCATGTGCAGTTCCTGCATGTATTCTTCCATATCTGTAGTTTCACCCGTTTAACAATAGATAATTATGACTCTTAATAGATGCCAGAACACATCTCTAGCCAAAAAAATAATAATTATAATAAAATAGAAAATAGAAAATAAAAAGCTTTAAAATGGTCAAAGAAAGTGCTCTTACACCACTTGTCATATACCCAATAGAGATACCCAGAGCAAAAATGCAAATAACATTCAGATATTTTGCAGAAATTAATCAGAATAGTAAGCACAATGCTAACATGAACCTAAATAGGATGTGTTTATTATTAAAAGCACATTGTTCACTAGCCTCTTCGAGGGGCCAACCTCAATTACAATAATTCTCCAGGACATCTTTTACAGTGCTTCAATCTCCTCATATACTAATTCCTATCCACTAATAACATTCTAGAGAAAGAACTTTCTAATAGGTGAAACCTTCTAGTAAGTCCTTTTACAATAGTTGTGTTCACATAACTACAAGCCATAGTTATTAATGTTGATCTTCTCTACATAACAATATATTATTCTACCTACATAGGGGTTAGAGAAGTTAGGACCCTAACAAATGGCACTTAACCTAACTATGGTTATTCTATAGGACAGGTTAGACAATAAAACTCCTAACAATACTCTAATTACAGTTACCCTGCAAATCAAAGTTGAAGTATCCAAGGATGTAGCTTAGGCCATGGAAAATATTATCGCCTGTTACAATCATTTCAATAAACTGTTTGGGTTCAAGGCATTGTACTTTTCCATTTGATAAGCAAATTAACCAGTATCAACCCCTATCAAACGTTGTGCTGATGCTGGAAGAGAGAAGACAAAGGAAAGATGTGAATATAAACCTTCCCTCCCATGTACAAAATGCATCCTACTCTATGTGAATATAAAAGCCTAATGTTGCTTTCTAGGTTTTAAGCATACTCTGCAGGGAAACTATAAATGAGATCTACAAGCTCTGGTCCTCCTCCCAAGGTCCGTTTTGATAGGAAGCCTTATAACCATGCTCAACACTGATCCTACCAATTCATATGCCCGGTAAAGCATCATCATAATCCATAATTCAGATCATAGTTCTTACAACCTCAAACCCAGATTAATACCCGCCATTAATTTCCCTCTGACCTCACTTATGCATTAATACAATATCATTAAATGAGGATAGATTTGTGGAACTTGGGATTGCAAGAGAATATAGATCCTTGACTCTTCTCTTGACACGAATATAATGGCAGCTTCTTGGTTAAGTTGTTTGCATTCATGATTCAACGGTTTTATAATATTACATACTACAAGTATCTCCTTATGGTGCATCAGAGACGATATGGGATTTGTAAAAATCAGTCTTGCCCATGCATGGTATCTCCGTTATGAAGATGGAAGATTTTATGCCATTTACTTTTAGGGGCCACTATGTTATGCGTTAGGATCCGAGGACTACTTTCAAGATATCAAGAGAATCGATTATGCAGAAAAAAAATATAGACCGCTTATAGGATAAGGACATCTAATATGGTTTTGAGATTCGAGGCATTGCATACTTTTCTCTCCTCTCATGATAAATGCGTACAATAACTGCAGCGGTTTCTTCGATAGCTTTTCCAGTAACATCTGCAATCACATAATAATACATCTCAATAAACTAAATAGGTGTATTTTTGAGCAAGTGAAGGAATTAAAGCTTTACAACAGACTCCAGAGGTCAAGTTAAAACATGAAGAGCTAAAGGATAATTGGAATTCAAAGCATTCAACCACTGTAAATAATTACAATAAAGGCAGGAAATAAGTCTGCTCAAAGAAAAAGGTAAAAGAAAAACCGGTGGTATAATCACCATGGAAGTCTGAAACTTACCAATAACAGGCCATCGTGGATTCTGGGCAAAGAGCTTGTTGCCATAGTCTAGTTCCCGACGAATATGATCCATTTCTGAGTAGTTGCTCTTGGAATAGTGTAAACCAAGAGTTTTGGCCCTCACCAACCGTATTGATTGCAAAATGGCAGGACTGATGATCAGACCATAGATTTTGTCTTGATCAATTTCAAACAATTCTTTTGGAGGACCAACTCCAAGAACAAGTGGCACATTTGCAACCTTGTACCCCTTTTGAGATAAGTAAATTGAAAGTGGAGTCTTGCTTGTACGTGAGACACCAACTAATACCAAGTCTGATTTATGAAGATTGTGAGGCAGGGCTCCGTCGTCCTGTTTAATTGTGAATTCTATTGCCTCAATTCTTTTGAAATAACGTTTTGAGAGGGATGTGCTTCGGGCTGGACTACCTCGAGGAACTCCTGAGGGTGCAACTCCTAGGTGCGCTGCAATGGCTTCAGTGGTCGGCCCAAGAATATCAGTATAAGGCACTCCCCACAACTGGCAAGCATTCTTTGCAGCCCCTGCCATGTTCGGATCTGCCAATGTGTATAGCAGAAGTGCTCCCTCCTTCGCTGCTTGTCTGATGATCTCCATAAGACGATCAACCTCATCAATCTGCTTATCCACATACATTTGTTCACAGAGAACCAAAGGAATAATGTCACATTTTTCTCCTACCAGGTCAAATCAATTAAATAAAGACTTAGTAATTTGCAGAAATTCCCATCATGCAACCTCACATGGGTAAGTTTTATCTCCTGCTACCAGGTCAAATCAAATAAATAAGGGCTTAGTAATTTGCAGAATTTCCCATTATGCGATCTCACGGGGTTAGATTTCTCTCCTTCTACCAGGTCAAATCAAATAAACTACCTTTTAGTAATTTCCAGCATTTCCCATCATGTGACCAGGCGCTAACATTAACATAAACAACTGCAAGAATCCCTAAAATGCCCATGCATTTGTCGCTGAACTTGCAAAAGAAAGCATAGACAACAGACCAAAGAAGAAAGAAAGAAATTGAATACTAACCCCCGAGAATAAATGGGTATTTACACCACAGCCTTTGTCGACTAAACAGGTCTCAAATTGACCCAATGCAGCATGGACAGAGTGCTCTGCTGTCCATCCAGTGCCATCAGAGACCATGTAAATCGCCTTTCCAGAGGGCGAGTATCTTTCGTCTTCGTCGTCGCTCCCTTCATAGTCATCAATTCTATTAGGAATAGAGAGCACGCCATTACTGGTGAAATTATTATTAGTAGTTGTAGTAGTGGACATTGAAGATGATGTTTCTACCTTTTCTTGGACTGGGCGGTCCAACCGCCTACCAGAGCGGATATTCCGAACCCTCTACCAGCGCTGCAATTGAGGGGTACCCTTGGATTTCCAATCGTTGGCCTTTGTGCTATCATTTTCCATGGGAACTTGCTTGAAATCGGGAGCCATTGATGAGGAATTTGCAACTGGAACGGAAGAGGATTCAGAGCGAATTCGTGGCTGTAACATGAGAACCCCAGTTGACGCATTTCCAACAATACAGCGAGACAGTTTCTGGTAATGATAATCACACAGCTTTGAATTTATGGGAAAGGCATGTGTAGTAGACAGCCCTGATGAAGGTACACATGGAAAAGACATCATCATTGTTTTAGCTTCTGCAGAACCTCAAAGCTCGAAGCTAGCTCTAATTGAATGCAGGGAGACCCACATTCCTAAATAATCACTGCAGACCAATTCCACTTCAACGAACAAATTTCAGACCACATCTCCTCTCTGAATGAACTGATATTCTGCTTTTCCAGGGTCATTTCCAGGGTTAACGAACACAGATTACCATTTCCATGAACACTGATGTGAATTTTGAGTCATCAAAGAAAATCGTGTCGTGAATTTCTTAAGAGAAAGACTTTCACTTCTGATCCTCGACCTCGTTAGATGAACATAACCATAACAAATACAAATTCTATTGCACAAGCACACAATGCGTGGATTAGCATGAAACTATAACACTCTTTGTTCCTCTAAAAACCAGTCTGCTTCATCCCGATGATTGGATCAACTGATATAGAAGCGCGGCAACCTTCGGTAAAGTCTGACTCGGCTCTCCTACGGGCCACTCCTCTCACTGCCTGCTGCTCTGCTGCCGTTAGGGGGAAAACTTGACGACTCACTCTGCAGGCTCGACAAATACACAACTGTCGTTGGCTCTTCATTCATCACCGGGGCTTTACCACATAGGAGAGCATCAAGATTGTGGGAGATCAATCGATTAGCTATCAAAGCGAAACGCACCGCAAATAAACACGTTTGAATCCCCAGGTAACCGTCATTACATTCAAATCAACGGATCATCTTAATTCAATCGTCTAACAAAATATCTAATGGTACAAATTATGACACGGAGGCATTTAGGATAGTTGATCTCAGAGGGAACGCCTTACGGCGTAATTATAAACATAGTTATATATTATATAATAAATTAATATAAAAATTATATTATAGCTTGAAATATCATTTACACCTATATGTTAAATAAAATTAATTTTTTTACCAAAACCTAATTAATTTAATACTTTATATTATAAATTTTTATTATCTTCAAAGTTTATATAAAGTAATGTTTTATGTAATAATATGTAAGAATGTCTTACTAATATGTAATAATATGTAATGTCTTAAAACAATTTTTGTTCGGTTAAGAATTTGGCTCTCTCCAATTTAAGAAAGTAGGTTAACGCCCAAGACACATAGACATTTACTAGGGGTGGAAACCTACCCCTTACGGACCACGAGAACATTATTCAAGTGGGATGGTTTTCTTTGAATAACGATAATGAGTGAACTTGCATTCTCAAATAGTAGTTATAAATGGTTATCCTCACTATTGGTTTGACAACTGAGTTATAATAGATTTTCCCACTGTTCGAAAAAAATAAAAATAAATTAAGAACGAATATTGAGAACCACATGGTATTGATGTAAAAGCATAATGCGCGACTTTGGGAGCTCCTCAACTATGTTCTGAGTTCAAATTTGAGTGGAAAAAGTATTGGCTAGCCTAATTCAAGTTCATAATGGATGGTAACGTATTAGAGGAATTGAAGAATTTTATATCAACGATACATCTAAATGGAGTTAGACTAAGCAGTTCTAAGGACCATTTGACTTGGAGCTAGGATACATCGTCTGAGGAGGTAAAAGATCGACTTGCATATGAAGCAATTGTATATTTAGAGGTGGAGCGGAATCACATATGGTGGAACAATTATGTTTGGAAATAGCACATCACAACCAAATTAAAATGTGTCACCTAATTGGCCCTCCATGATAAAAATTTTTCCTAGGAGCTTCTCCAAAAAAAGGGATTTGGGGGAGCAAATAATTGTAGCCTTTGTAAATAACAAGAAGAGATTGTGGATCATATATTCAGAAATTTCTATACTACACAAAAAATTTGGTTCATAGATTTACAAGCTCTAGGCATTCACACAATTCTAAGGTCGTCCTCTTTTGAGGAATCACTTTACTTATGGGCCAAAATATCCAATCATCTCGGTATTCTTCCCATCTTTTTGGCATGGGGAATTTGGCTTCTTATGAACAAAATAATCTTTAGAAATGAAGAAACTTATATCCTTATTCAATCTTCAAAGATCGTTGATCAGTTCAAAGAACAAATCCTCATGCAATCTGAAAAAGCCCCTAATAGATGTAATTTTTCTATGATACCTCCTTATGATCTTATTGGATTCTTTGATGGGGCTACACAAGAGAACTTTACTTGAGAAGGGGGACTTATCAAACTTCCAAAGAACAAACCTATCCACTCTACCGATGATATTGAATCTAAGACAAATACCAAAGCAAGACTTATAGCAACATGGACTCTCTTGGCAATGGAAAAGCATAAAAACGTTAAAAAAATTATGATACTTGGTAGGTGCAATGCAATTAATTGTTTTAAACCTGATAGCCTGGAAACAAAGAATTGGATAAATAAGAGGTTACTTCTAGGAGATGAAGTTCCAACACATTTAAAGGGAATTTAACAAATATACTGATAGATTATCAAAAAGTGGAATGTCATTAGACCTTGGGCATATTTTAATTAAAGAACTTGTGGGTATTACGATCCAATGTACCTACCACTTATCCATAGAACATTTATATTAACTCAGAATCTTCCAGCATGTGAAAATGAAATTTCATATTTCAGTTTTTCTAGATCAAAGACAAACCTTTTTAAAAGACCTGAAGAATATCACAAATGCAAACTTCAATATTTCTCTTTATTTATACATCATTTCAATTCCTTTTTTAAAATATGATGTAATATTCTTACTTATATAGGACAATTTTTATAGTAAATGCATTACGTAGGGATACGTGTGTTAAGTATTAATCAATAATTTTTAAAATTTGAAGCTCATAAACAAAACTGAACTTGTGTAGATACATGCATAATACCACGTTTCCCTGAGTTTAAAGAGGAAATATCATATTGCACTAGACAAAATGTTATTTTTTTTTATTCATATGAATAACAAAAAAGTAGCTATTTGAATGACAAAAAAAGACTTTGGGTGGATAAAAAATTAATTTGAGATGGGAGTGGATGCATGCAAATTAAAATGTACATAAGAAAACAATTTCAAATAGATTAAATTATTCAATGCATTAATTTAAATCTTCTCTCTCTCCCTTATGGTCGAGCCTGCTTGCGCAATCTCACAGTTGGCCATCACAGTTGTATTAACGGAAAAGGGAAAATATGCTACTAAATGCCATCACAGTTGGGCATTGCATTTGTATTCCCATAAACATCTTTAGTTACTCATTGGGTGGGGGGCAACCAAAACCATCACATCAACCATCGTAGTTTTTCGAAGGATCAAAGATGGATGGTTGGGAGGTGATAGGGGTAGCCCCTATATCTATTTGAGAAGCACCACCTAACTGGCTATCTATCTCTCTTGTCATTCGTTATTCTCTTTGAAAACCTTCTTCATGCATGATGGTTGTGCTTGTGAAATGGGGGTGGGTAACGAAAGGAAGAATATCAAGTGTTGGACCAACCTAGGCATAACATCTTACTTACAAGCATGCTAGTCATAGGCATCCCACCTACCTAGCTACGAATATCCCAACCCTTCTAATACCCAGCTGGTTAATACCTTACCTACCTGAGCTACACGAAGGCCCCTTAAGACTGGACCATATCCATCTCTTATCCAAACCTATCTGAACTAGACTCTTTCACTATCCTATCTGGACCCAACTCTTCACTCTCCAAACTAGCCTGTCGCAACTAGATAGGATAAAACTATGAAAAAGAAGAAAGGTTTGAAAATACACCTAACTAAAACGTAACCTAAGCTCTCGAACAACCATTTCAAATAGAACATGGTATTAACTGCAAGCATTAAATCCAAACTAGAGCTATATTTATATATTTTAAAATACAAATCCACAACGTCACTGAGATGGTTGTATTTGCATCAAATTTTAAGCATACTTATGAAATTCACTGGAATTGGGGAAAAAGTTTGAAAAAATCGTGAATTTGATTTAAATAGTGAATGATTCAATAAAATTCGATTTGATTTTTGCATGGATTTGATAATTAGGGCACATCCTCAATAAATAAATAAAAATACTCCTTAATGAATGTTTTCAGAGTTAAGAGATGACACACCATAGTAATTAGTAGGGTTGGACTTTGGATTCCTCTTTACTAGTCATATGTAACACCCCACCCCATATAACCACTTATATAAGCTCCCTAGGGTAAACATGAGCTGAGAGTTACTATGCATGACCTGACATCCACATTACAGTTACAGAAGTGGGGCCTAATATCTTTAAGAGTTTACTGCAACCTCCGTGAACACTATATCACCTAAATGTGAAGCAACATCTACTGATCAATGTTTCCTAAGCTAGAACTACCTTCTTAACTCACTCCATTGCTAAGTTGCACGAATTCCAAGTTATGCATGTGGGTAGGAGGCTCAAGCTGCACTCATAAGCCTTCCTCCATGAAGATACAACAAAAATTTCTCAACTAGGAGATTACTGGTAGAAGACTTTAGGATTTTCAGGGCTTACTATAGACCAACTGACAAAATTTCCCATAACTTTCCAAAATTAGCTTAATCATATATAAAAATATTCATTCACTATTATTGACTGAATTCCTCCCCAGACTTGTCCAATACATAATAATAATTGAGATAAAAACTTTGTAGGCAAAGTTCTTGTAGCTCATAAATACATATTTGTTGATTGGTTCAATAAGTTTATAACAGAATCATCAAACATGTTTATTTCTGTCTATTACTAGCTGCAACAACAAATATGATCTCATGCATTCATATAAGATAATTAAGAGCCCATCAAACCATAGAATGTATCCATAACGAGAACACATCATATAATGAGAAATATACCATACATGTAGCCAACAGTTAACTATAATAGAACCATGACAAACCAGTGATAAAATCATACATAAAATTATAACTTGTGCTCATTAATCTCAATACGAATCAACACATAATAATATATGCAAATTGCAACCAAGACAAAGTCTTCCACATACTACCCAGCCATAGATTGGGATGAACCAAATATTTCTTTTAGCCAACCACTCCCATGCCACATTCCAAGCATAAATGTGGGATCTCATCAAATAAACCAAACACAACCAAACCTGAAGATTATGGTTAAACCACCTCAAACCTCAAGCCATTGTGATCTCACTTAAACCAATCTAGAGATCGCCAAGCCGAAACAATCTTGGATGTATTAGAATCCCTTCACCATACCCAAAGGAATTTTCCTTTATCCACCCATATGTCAAGGATTCTTGGATAAAACCATCTCTATCCATGACCCTTGGTATTTTCTTGGGATCACCTCACCTAGGTCGAAAATCTTCTGGAAATCCAAAGCTCAACTGAGAATGAATCTCAAAACACCATCGTTATCTAGGAAAAGACAAGGAAAATATGAACACACTTTCAATCCAAGTAATCCCATGCCATTAACAGTAAAATAATCATGTAAACCAAATTCATGCACTATGCATTCAAATTTTGGCAAGGAAATCATGCATGCAACTTGTTATCTGCAAAATCCTCTTGTTGTAGTTTCTCTTCCAACCTTCTCCTTGCACTTTCTTGTTTTCCTTTGCTTTTCCTTTACTTGTATTCTTGCTTGGGTTGTGTCCAAGTGGTCCTTTCCTGTTTTCCTCCAAGTGAAAGCTTGAATGTCCAAGTATGCTCAAGAGAGAATTCTCATGCTAGAATGTGACCAAAAGTGATCAAGAGTAACTAAGAGTGACGTAGAAGAGAGTCATAGAATGGTCTCCCTATCGTTTTTATTTTACTTTCCTTCAATTTCCTTTATTTTCCTTTGCAGGCATATTCTTGTCTTGCCATCTTATTTTTCTCCTATTTTCCTTCATTTCTTGAATTAATTGTCATTTATTGTTTGTTTCATTTTGCCAATGGCAATTCCAATTTCCATTGCCAATAATCAACCACAAGTGATACCCACTTAAATGTTTGTCCCTCCATTCATCCTAGAATATGTGTCCCATAAACTTGCTCTTATTTTTTCCTTTGTAATGTCCTTCCATGTACATGGAAAATCAACCCACACCTATTACAAGCTCCTCCCCCTTGAGAGAACACCATCTTCACTATTATTGTGACTCTTATGACCAACAACCATTGAAAATGATGAGCATACTTCTTATGGAGTTTTATAAGACAACTTGATGCATTATTTACAATGACCAACATACTAAAAACATAACCATTATACTTCTTATTGGAGCTTTATAACACAACTTGATGTTATATTTACAATAAAAACACACACACACACACACACATACCAAACACATTTTCTTCAACCAACAAATAAAGAAGGATATAATGGCCACATTTGATTAGCCATCTCCCATGTAGCTTCATAGGGCTCAAAGTGCTTGAATGACACTTTAAGTTTCTCTATTTCTTAGTCATAGAACATGATCTATTTTCCTTAGAGTATGCATTGTGGCTCTTGCTAGAACTCTTCCTTTGGTTTCACCTAAAATGCAGAACAATCAATCACATGATCAACATCCTCTACATATCTTTTAAGTAATGAAACATGGAAAGAGTCATGGATTTTCTTTGATGGAGGCAAAGGAAGTCTGTATGTCATTGATCTAATCATGTCAAGGAGCTCAAAGTCCTACAATACCGAGGTGCCAACGTGGCACATGACCCAATCCTCAAGAAACACTTCTTGGGCTTGATGTGAAAGTACACATTCTCCCTAACCTGAAAATCCTTGAATGATTTGTTTCAATCCACATAACTCTTATGCTCGTCTTGTGTTTCCTTTAAATTCCTTTTAATAAACTACATCTTCTACTCCATCTCTGCCAACATATTATGTACTATCAACACCCTATTCATTGGACCACTCTAGCTAATAGGAGTATTACAACTCCACTGGTAGAGAGCCTCAAATGGACTCCTCTTCAAGGATTCATGATACACATTGTTATAAGAAAACTCCACGAGTGGAAGATACTCCTCCCACTTCCTATGCTTATGCATGCCATACATCCTCAACATATCATCAAGGCTCATGTTAACCCTCTATGTCTACCCATCTATCTCTATATCATAAGTTGTACTAAAAGATAGCTTTGACCCAAGCTTTTAAACAAATCCTTCCAAAACTTGGATGTGAACTTAACATATTTTTTGATATAAACTTCTTGGGAACTCCATGCCACCTCACTATCTCCTTGATGGATAAATGAGACACTTCACTAGCCGAATTAGTAGCCTTTATTGCAATGAAATGAATTACCTTGCTCAACTTGTCAACCAAAACCATGATAGAGTCATGTTGCCTCGATGTCTTAGGAAACCTTGTAATGAAGTCCATGGAAATGACCTCCCATTTCCATTCTGGAATCAGAATATGCTACTATATATTAGCTAGACGATTGCATTCAATTTTCACTTGTTGTCAATCCAAGAACTTGGCAACAAACTCAACCACCATTTTCTTCAAGTTTCACCAATAATAGAATTTCTTAATAGTTTTCATAGTCTTCTGGTATCATGGGTGGCCTGAATATGGCTTGACATAAAACACTTTCAACATAAGATTTTTCAACTCGTTGTTATCTAGTAGATAGATCATACTCCTCAATTTGACCAAGGTATATGTTGTGAGGTGATACTCCTCATCCGGATCACCTTCACCCTATTTATGTAATATTATCTTTAGTTTCTATTACTTTTCATCATGCTACCCTGCAAATAAGGTCTACTCCTATAAATATATCCCATAGGAACTCGCATCTAGAATATGATTGTCTTGTACTGTCCTACTGAGAGCATCCACAACCTAGTTCTCCTTGTTCTTGATGTACTTGATCTAAAAATCAAGCTCACTAAGAGTAGCCAACCATCTAGCTTTCCTTGCATTTAAATTGGGCTGGTCAAACAAATACCTTAGTCCGCTATGATCACTCACTAAGACAAACCTCCTATCAAGAAGATAATTTCTCCACAACTTCAATGCATGAATGATAAATGCCAACTCAAGATAATGAGTTACATAATTCTTCTCATGTCCATTCAAATTCCTTGATTCATAGAAAACTACCTTCCCTTCCTACATGAGGACTCCACTGAGTCCATCCTTACATGTGTTTGTACAAACAAAAAAAATCTTATTAGGATCTGCAATCCTCAAAATTGGAGCATTGGTAAGAAAATGCTTCAACTAATCCAAGCTACTTGCACGCTCATTATTCCATTCAAGCTTATTTTCTTTCCTATGAAAATATGCGATAGGATAAATAATATTAGAAAATTTCTTGATGAACCACCTGTAATAACATACTAGTCCCATGCATGATTTGACGACATCTATGTTCCTCAGAGATGGACACTCCATGATATCTTTAATATTTTCCAATTCCACTGCTATTCCTTCCCTGGAAATAACTCATCCCAAGTAATGAATCTGAGATTGAAAGAAACTACACTTGTTGATCTTAGCATACAAATTATACTCTCTCAACTATCTGAATACTATTTCCAGGTGATATGCATGCTCTTCCTCATTCTTT
>APFE031550247.1:0-15538 GCA_000404065.3 Pinus taeda
TGCCAAAGTACTTGATTACACAAATATCCACCACTGTGGTTGCATAGCCACCACCTTTGCAAGCCAAAGAACCACATTCAAATTGCCCAACCACTGTCAAGTCTGCATCGCGTCCACCTTCCGTTGTGACCCCCGACTCTCTCGCCCATCCCTTCTGTTGTCAATTACACTGCCTCGTCGAATACATTATCTCTCTCCGTTGTTTTTACCTTTCTGGCCTTCCATCTGCACCCCCGTCCCGTTGGGTATATATATATATAAGCCAAAGTACTTGGTTGCACACATAGCCACCACCGTGGTTGCATAGCCACCACCTTTGCAAGCCAAAGAACCACATTCAAATTGCCCAACCACTGTCAAGTCTGCATCGCGTCCACCTTCTGTTGTGACCACTGACTCTCTCGCCCATCCCTTCTGTTGTCAATTACACTGCCTCGTCGAATACATTATCTCTCTCCGTTGTTTTTACCTTTCTGGCTTTCCATCTGCACCCCCGTCCCGTTGGGTATGTACCTGTTCACATACTTCCAGCTGCTGTGTCTGTCTACGTAACCAATTCGTTCCACGTTCCCTGGTCCACCAACAATCCCCACAACCTCATTCTCATCTGTCGCTCCATTCCAGCTGCATTGACCACACCTTGGTGCTACCCAACAACCCGCTGCCCACGTCCTCGCTGCGTCTAAATCCCCACTGCTTCCTGTTGTCCCCCACACTGTCCGCTGACTACCATTACCCTGTCTTCTTACCACTTCGCGACCAACATTTAACCCACTACCTTATTTTTTTTTTGAATTGACTCGTTGTTTTGTTGACTACGAGTCAAACAGTGTGAATTTCGTTTAAACGTTTTGAACCATTGCAGCTCATCAATATATATCAAATATATAATACCATATAATTTGATTAAATTGATTAATTTAATTAAAAGAAATTTATGAATAATAATTAAGTAAAATTATTTAATTAATTAAGTTCAATATATATATATATATATAAAATTATTATATTTAAAGAAAAGAAAAGAGAAATCTAAAAAATAATTAAATAAATTATAGAGAAAGAATAAAGAAAAAGATTATAAATAAAAAAAATATAAAGAGAAGTACTAGTACTTTAATTTAAAAAAAGATAAAAGAAGAAAAGAAAGAATATATATAAAATACAATAAAGAATATATATATATATATATTAAAAAAAGGAGAATATTTGAAAATATATATATATATATATATAAAGAAGGGAAGATAAAGGAAGTGAAAAAAAATATAGAATCTCTAAGTAATGAACAAAAACAATTCCAAAGAGATGTAAAACAAGTAATCACAATACTTGAGTGACAATATGCTGAGGAGAAAAGAGAAGGGAATCCCTATTCCATTCTCTACATCCATCATCGCTCCCACATAATGATGTAATCCAGTGTATTGAGAAAGTGCAAGAAGATTAAGAAAATGGAAAAATAGTCAAAATCTAGCAAAACAAGAAAGCGTTAGAACACGAACAGAAAGATCTTGTGGATATGCATTATAAAGAAATAATGGAAAATGACGAAGAAATTTCTCGTCTCAAGGACTCGAAAAATTACTAGCGCAAGTGAAGAAGACTAAGGTCACAAAGAAAGAATTCAAGAAGTACTTATCAGAACAAGAAGATGAAACTTTGTGTTTAAAGAACCTTAATAAAATTTATTAGAACAAATCAAAGATCTAAAAGATGAAAAACCTAAATTTCAAAACACTGAAAATAAAGTTGACAAATCAGAAATCAAAGAACTTTAACATTTGAGAAACCATAATCAAAGTCTACTCACTCAAATTAAGAAGCTTAAGGATGATAAGGAAACATTAAAAGATAAATTGGAACAATTCACTCAAGAAGTATCGAAATCTCCAGTCACAACAGTTCAAGTTGAAAATAAGGGAACAAATATCGATCCAGTGAATATAACTACTCAAGAAGACAAGTCAATTGAAAAAATAACACGCTTAAATGTTGCAGTTCAAACGATGAACATCCCAAGTGAATGTTCCATAACCAACTCAACAACATCTTCGCCAGAAGAAAATATAAAAATTGCCACATGCCCAATAAGGGAAAGTTAAACCAAAAAAGTTCCATATCGGTATCTGAATCATGAGAATAGACAAATCAACCATGCTACATATCAGTACCATTCGGAACCGAAACAACAAACTAATGTTCTAGAGAATAATAACATAACATCAATCCAGTGTTACACTGACAAATCGTTACAAAATTCCAGTGATCAAAATACTACATAGAAGATTAATCTAGGATGGTCTTATCCCTTCTCAGTGTGACAATTTTGTTTGTCACTTAGGAAATCATATCAACTTGTATCAACAAGGATGACTATTCCGAGAGAGAGACGTTCGAAGCCAAAAAAGAGATCAAGCTTTTTTCATCGACAAGCTTTGAGGATGAAGCTTTTTGAGGAAAGAGGCAATATTACGAATATAATGTATAAAAATAATGTAAAATAATATAAACAATAATAATCATAAATAATGATTAGTTAAACTAGTAATTAGGTTGAAGAGGCATGTCTAAATGAGACATGACTCTTCGTGAAGAGACATTTGCCTGATATAAAAGCAAGCCTCTCGTTCTCATTGTAATTCATTTATCATTCTTGTTCACACATTTAATATATAATATTTGTATCCTCGTGGATATCTTGATATTCCAAGTCTTTTGGAGTAATTAATCCGTAGAAGGAACTTTGTTTGCTTCAGTTTCTAAAGTCGCTGCTAGACCAAAATTACAAAAGTTGTTGGGGAAGTCGAAGTTACAGAGGAAATTGTTGGTGAAGTTGAAGTTGCAGAAGTTGTTGGGGTAGTCGAAGTTGTTGCTAGATTGAAGTTGTTGGAAGTTGCTAGGTCGAATTTGCAAGAAGCTGCTAGGTCTAAGTTACTGAAAGCTGACTTAGAAAAGAAAAGTTCATTAAGAAGGAAAGTTGAGTTGGTCTTGGAGGGGTCTTTGAAGAGGGTCTTAGGTCTTGGAATTCATTATTTGAACATTTTATAAGAAAGAATGGAGGATTGGGTAATCATTGGGCATCTGATGGCCAATATTCTTTAAGGGTTGGGAACCCAAGATAATAATAGTTCTAGAAGGTCATACTCAGTGAACACCCGGGTGGGTATGTACCTTGAAAGACAATGATGAAAGTGTCTATAATCATTGGTCTCGCCAGCATTGTAGCTCGTGGTCTCGTGAAGAGATGGAGTTGTTAGTCAAGGCCTTACACTGCGACAATGTTGGTTGATATGATGCTATACATATGGGTTACCAATCCAATTCTTCTTATGAGAAATTCTTCAGATTGAGAATGACTAAGTACCATTATGAATACCTCCCTAGTTAAGAGGGAGTGTTGAAGAAAGTGTAACTAGGTTCGGTCTTCATAAATGTAATTTTGATCTTTGTGCTTGTAAAAGAAAAGAAATATTATTTTTGTAAATTATAAAATGAGTTTCTTGCTCATTACATAGGTCTAGCACATGCTGAAGTGCTATAGGAAAGTCAAAGAGTCAAAGAAAATGTTAAAGAGCTCTTCTTGAGCATATATAAATGTATATGAGACAACCTAGAGTCTAGATCAGCCCTCCAAGACAAGCACAATCCTCTCAAAAGAAGTGAACCAACAAAACAATGTAAAACACAGTCATGTCGGCCTCAAAATATATATAAATGTCAAGTTAGCTCATATATGGAGACACAATAGTTCATTGTGACCACTATAAATAGGCGTGTGAGTTCAGAATTACAGTCAAGGATTTTCAGACATACCTCTGCAACTTCGGATGGCACAGTGAGTACACAATTTTTGGATAAGTGTAGAAGTTTAGGTTTTCGGATGGAAGGATCTCTTTGGTTTTCGGTGATGCCTCAACCTCCTCACAGTCTCTATGAAGCATTATCTAGGGATGCTAAACCACAGTCCTAGTCATAGCATATGTGTGGTGAAATACATTGGCATACCTATGTCTCAAGCATACTATCTCGACATTTTGTGAAGAAGAGGATCACCCTCAGTCTCGGGATACACTTAAGATGCAATTATATTTTGAACATAGAAGTATTCATAAAAACACAATCACAAGCATGAAGAAGATCTCAGTATATATATCTTAGCATAAAGATCTCAGTGTTATATGAATGGAGGAGAAACAATGATCTTAGTAACAATGATCTAGTTGTTATAAAGAAGACCTTGATAAGGGTGCAACAATGATGTTGTAGTAGTAATGAAGATTTCGATGATGCAACAGTGATGGCCCCAATGATGCAACAATGATGATGATCTCAATAGTAAGAAGAGGATCGGTGTCTTGGTCTTGGAGTGGCTTGATAGGTCAAGGGTCATGGTCTTGTTATTCATCAATTGGAATTTCTATAAGAAGAATTTTGAGTAGGTTTTCCTCTCTAAGAGGTAGAGGTTTTGGCCCTGGCAGAAAGCCAACATCTTGTGTTCTTTTTTCTTGTATTTTAGTAACTGTTTGATGAAGTAAGAAATACACACACTAATGATATCAAGAGAAGACTGTGCTAATAAGCAAAAGTTAAAATAGCTCACAAATAGTTATCATGCTAAGAAGAATCACATTAACTCTAATTGCCATAGATTCTTCAACATAGGTCACTCCAAATCAGCCCATAATTCACATAGGAGTTGCGGCATGGTTGCTCCTCTACTCGGACCTACATAAGAGACCAATCTAACCCAAAAAAATTATATTTATCTCCACGCCTTGTCTTCAAGTGACTGTGGTTGCTCCTGTAGTTGTATCTCTATGAAATGTTGCTCATGGGATGTGTTAAATGACTATCCTCCACCTTATATTTATACATAATACAAGGGCTCCATCAAATTCTTCTAAGAGGGCTTCTCTAGTTGTCATAAGGTCTCCAACAACTAGGTTGAACTTAACCAAGCCCATTCCACAACTTCAAAAATTAATATCTCTACAAAGACAAGTCGGAATTTGATGATTTCCGTTGCATTGGATTCATCTCTTTTGAGAAATGTAAAGGGAAATGATTATAGAGATTTCTCTTTACTTGATAATTGCTTGTGATGCCTTTTTACTTATTAGATTTGTTGCTTATTATTAAATGTGTGTATCATCAAACAACTACAAAAACAAGAAGAACAAGAACACATAATATAGGCTGCAAGCTAGGGCCAAAACCTCTCCACTTGAGAGGAAACCCCACAAATCTCTTCTCTTATAGATTCTTCAATTGACAAATTCCAAGGCCTTAAGACTGAATTCAGAACCCTCTAAGACCAAGACGAATCTCTATGGATGATGTGCTAACCTTGATCCTGTCAAACAACAATCAATCCCTTCTATTAGCACTGCTTCAACCTCCAGCTATAGAAATTTCGGCCTTCACTGTAGATCTGAAATTTCAGCCCCCTAGCAGTTGTTTTTGCTACACATGTGAGCTCAGATATGCCTTTTGAGCCCTCATTTGACCTTTTCTTAACTTTCCCTCACTTCAGGAGCATGAGGATTACGCTTGGTAACCTTCACTTGACCTACTTGTCTCCTTTTCTCCAAGATCAAACTTGAAGATATAAACCCTAGGTCTTGTTGTAGAAACCCTAGTTCTCCTTAGCATGTGTGAGAGAAATAACCCAAACAAATATCTTCTTTATCCTCTTCCTTCTTTGATGCCTTCTTCTTGTTTCTTCGCTAGAATAAGAGATGAGTGAATGTATCTCAAGGAGGACGAGTTCCCTCTTATATATAGCCTCTTCAAGGTGGATGTGGATTTTCCTTTTAGGCTGACTTGCCAGCTATGAAGGCGACTTGATCTTGGAGGGCATCTGAACACTTTTTAAGACATAATTTTCTTTACAAGTTACAATGTGCCCGATGGGGTCTTCAACTTATGACAATGACCCTTTTGACTTCTTGACCTAGGAAAAACCCTAGAAACACTCAATGGGTGCTTGACCTAAAAAATAAAATACGTTGAGCATGAAACCCATGCTCCAAAAAAATAATAATAATTTTTCTTTCATTTTACATTTTACAAGAATCAAAAGTACATTTCATCTATATGAAGACCGAACCTAGTTACACATTTTTCAGCACTCCCTCTTAACTGCGGAGGTATTCATACATGGTACATGGCCATTCTTAATTTGAAGAGATCTCATAAGAAGAGTTGGATTGGTAACCCATCTGTAATAGCATCATACCAATCAGCATTGTCGCATAGCAAGGTCTTGTCTAACAACTCTATCTCTCCACAAGATCATAGCACAATGATGGCGAGACCAATGCTTTATAGGCACTGTCATCGTTGTCTCTCAAGGGACATACTCCACCTAGGTGTTCACAGAGTATGACCTTTGGACTATTATTATCTTGGATAACCAATCCTCAAAGAATATTCGTCCAAACTACTCTCATCTCGGATGCCCTATCACATCCTCAGAGAGTATTGGATGCCAAATGTCTACCCAATTCTCCATTTTGTCTTCCTAAGTGAAGACAAGAATGATGTGCCTATCTCTCCCTCTCAACTAGGGAGGATATATCAACCAAACCAAGCTTGTCTCCTAAATACACAAGCTTCTTATTAGGAAGATATTTTGTGAATATGTCACCTACATGTTCATCAATGGGGATATACTTTAGCTGCAATACACCATCTTGTACTAGCTTCCGAATTTAGTGATACTTGTTTTTGATATGCTTGTCTTTCCATGAAATATTGGGTCTTCATACAATCATATACAACTGATTTTATCACAATGTATCACAGTAGGGTCAATAGTTCTTGTAAATAGGTTGGATAACAACTTCCTCAACCAGACCACTTCTCTGCTTACTTCACAAGATGTAATATAATCAGCCTCAACACTACTCAAGCAATTGTATCTTTCTTTTTTCTCATCCATGAGACCATGGAGGATCCCAAACTGAAACATCCTCCTGTAGTGCTCCCATCTTGCTCACTTCCTCCCCAGTCAGAATCTGTATATCCAATTAGTTGGACATCATTCCTTCTAGCATACTTCAGGCGGTAGTGGATGGTTCCTCGCAGATAACTCAGAATATGTTTTGCTGCTATCCAATGATCATGCTTCGGCTCCACATAGAATTGGTTGAGAACATTTATTGCAAATCATATGTTTGGTCAAGTATTCACCAAGTACATCAGTGAGCCAATTAGTTGCCTATATTTGGAAGGATCTTCCGAGCTCGATTAAGAACTCCTTAGTCTTTCAAGTTTGTGATCATCGAAGTTGTTAATGGTTTGCAATCCATCATATCAAATCTCTTCAACATCTTGATGACACACTTCCCTTGACCTAGATAAATCTCATCATCAAGTCCTTGCCATACTTCTAGTCCCAAATAGCAATGCATCAGCCCTAGATCCTTCATGTCAAAGTCTACTGCTAATTGCTTCTTACATTCTTCAATTCAACCTTTTACATCTGCCAAGAGAAGATCATCTACATACAAAATAATGATCACCAGTTCACCCTTCACAAATTTAGTATAAAGGTTTGATCAACAAAACTCTTCGTGAAGCCTAATCTCTGAAGTTATGCATCCATTTTAGCATACCATGCCCTTAATGCTTGTTTGAGGCCATATAATGCCTTATTCAATCTACAAACATATGCCTTTCTGTATTTTACTTCAAATCCCAAGGGTTGCTCTATATAGACTTCCTCATCAATTGTGCCATTCAAAAATGCAGTTTTGACATCCATTTGGTGGATGTTCCATCCTGTCAATGCTAGCAAAGAGACCAACGAACGTAGAGTTGTATACCTCACTGTCAGAGCAAATGTCTCTTCATAGTCGATGCCTTTAAGTTGAGAGAAACCCCTAGCCACAAATCTTGTCAATACTTCCATCTATTGCATGTTTGATTTTATAGATCCATTTGGAAGTTACCACAGATTTGTCATCGGGCCTAGGCATAATCTCCCAAGCTCCATTCTTCATTATAGATTGATATTCTTCATTCATGGCATCCTTCCATTCTTGACGATTAACAGTTTCTTCAAAAGTTGGTGGCTTTGCTTCTATTAGTTTTGTCATGTAGGATGCATACCTAGAATATTGTTTGGGCTTCTTGCTTTCCCTGAATGAGCCCTGAGTTGCTCCATGACCTTCTGCATCAAGTAGTGTTGACTTCAACCAATTAGGTCTCTTTCTTGATTTGAGGATGACCACAATAGGTTCACTGGGACCTTCATCTTCATGGTGATATTCTTCTTCTTCCCTATTAACTTCCTCTTCAAATATTGGAAGTTCTTCATCATCAGAGTCCATGAGAAGTTCCTTTGATTTCTTGAATGTAATATTTTCATCAAATATGACATCTTGACTGACTTTTATATGATGTGCTTCCTTTATGTAGATTCTATCAGCCTTAGAGGAGTTGTTGTAGCCAACAAATGTTCCTCTCATCCCTGATGGATCCAACTTATTTCTTTTGTCCTTCCTCATCTAATTCTAGCAGACTTGCTTGAACCTTGCAATTGTTCCCCACAACTTTCTTGAGGCATGATACATGGAAGATCAGGTGGGATTTTGATGTAGTCGGCAAGGCTAGTTTGTAAGTGACAACTCCTATATGTTGAAGTACATGATAAGGCCCATAGAATTTTGGTGCTAATTTCTGGTAGCCCTTTTCTTTGAGAGAGGTTTTCTTATATGGTTGTGTGAAAATTCCAATACCGAAATCTTATTGCAATAACTGGTATTATATCTCCTAATTGTTAATTAATTTAACAATTTATCTGCTACGACAAATATTGAAATAAACACACTTCAACCTTCACAAATAAAATTTTTGCAGAAAAATAAAATGTTGGAAGATGAGAACACATTTCTAGCTATAACACATCCAATGCCAGAAAATTTCTTGGCTAGAACACATCCGATGCTAGAAAAACTAACACTCCCTCTTAGCAAAGAATGTGTTCTAGTGTTGCACACCATGCCACAACACTCTGTCTCGACATCATCCCCTATCATGTTGTTGATGTCTAACTATTGTTGCCCACCAAGCACTGCTCAACTTTGATATACATTGCATATGTGTTTTTGTTGATGTTTCCATACTATTGCCAACACTGCATCTGCACTGCAACTCCCTCCCATATGTTGCTGCTGCAACTGCAACATTTGCAACTGAAAATCATACAAAATATTGAATCGATTGTGATCGGTATGATGCATTTATCTCTCGAGTCTATGACTGCTACTAGCATCTGCATTGTCACTGAAGGATCTGTGCTGCTACTGATTCCACTATGTACCAACTGCATTACTGCCAACTCTGCACTGCACTCCCCAGCGTCTGATTGTTGCTACTATCTGCAATTGTCACTTGGTCGCTCACTGCATCAATTGCCATTGATCCATCCTGCTACTGAATACAATGGGCCCTCGGAACCAGGTAATGGTCCATGAGGTTGGCTCCTCAAGGACCCTATCCAATCTCTATAGCTCTCTGGGGCCACAACACTAAATCTCCCCACGTCACTCCTAGAGGTATATCAACGAACATAGCAATATTTGATCTACTCATACTGTTGTTGCAACTACTGCAATAATGAGTTTGATCTCCCCAGATCCTAAAGCACTAGCTTCCATAGGGTTCCTCTCTCTGAAGCTACACTCCCTCTGAATCTCGATCTCCATATGGGAAATCTCTCTGCTCCCTCCTGGCAACTCACATTGTCCTCATGTACTGGAAACTGGACTATGTAGCTCTGCATTGGGAATTTGTTGGCTAGAACTGCAACTGCAATTCACACTACCTATGCCACTCCATCTAGCTTGGCAACTGTCTCACGTGTACAAATTGCAACTAGATCTACAACTATCATCCAAATGATTGAAAACACCTGCTAACACTGAATATGCTATTATGATACTATGGGCCCCTGTAACGAGGGTATTGATTTGTGGTAGCATTAGATGTGCTCTAGCTATGAAAATTGGTGGAAAGGCTAAAGCACATGAGATATCCAAGACCTAGAAATGTTTTGGGGAAATTCCACCTGGTTAAAGAGATATTAAAATAATTAATATTTTTAATGGGGTTTTTAAGTCTAAACTTAGGAAAATTAAAATATTAATGGGTGTTAATATAAAACTGGGTGAGAATGTTCTAAATGGCATGGATCAAGCCAAATATATTATTAGCCATTGATTAGAGACTTAATCTTGGCCATTGAAGACTCAATAAGAAATGTATAAGAGGAGGCTTGAGGGTCAGTTGGAGATACACCGAGATTGATTAGTCAATTTGATTTTCTGGATTGGGGTTTGTTGAGAAAATTCAAACAAGTGATTTGATTTGCAACGAGGGGCAGTGAGTACATAGCAGAGAGGCAGAGATAGTACCAGAGGGCCAACACAGTGACTGAGAAGGCTATGCAGAGGCAACAGGAGCCACACAGTGGTAGTTAGAGACTTCATAAAGGTTGAGGGGCCTGGGTGGGTGACGCAAAAGGTTAGAGAGCTAACATAGAGAGGCAGAAGATAGTGCCAAATGGCCAACATAGTGACTGAGGAGGCTACAAAAAGGCAACAGGAGGCACGCAGAGGCAGCTAGAGACTGTGCAGAGGCTGAGGGGCCTGCGTGAGTGACACAGAAGGCTAGAGAGATGACACAGAGAGGCAGAAGGCTGACGCAGGGGGTTCCAGAGCTATGCAGAAGCTATCAAGGCTGACGCAGAGCCTTGGAGAAGTGTTGGAAGGTTTTTCGTGGGGCAGACTAGTGTTGGAAAGCTGAATATTTGCTTCCGAAAAGAGGTATTACCGCCATGTAGAAATATTTGTTGGGTGAGCTAGTTTGGCACCTTATTTGTACTCAACAAAGATACTAAATGATAAAACCCTCAGAATTGTTAAACCGGTTTTCCCGCATTGGGTTTTTCTGGGGACGGTTATCCAAAAATAACAGTGTCCCTTGTGTGTTTGTCTATTATTTCAGTTGATGATCTGTATCTGAGTTGAGATTGCATTTGTGTTTGTTTTCAGTATTTATATTGTTAAATAACTTGTTAAGGAATAAACGAGTAGGTGAAATAAACCAGATAATGCAGTAGGAATTTCTAACGTGTGAGACTTAGAAATTTCAACATGGTATCGAAGCATTGCAGATCACAGGAGAACTGAAGGCACTAACAAAAATAAGAAAATTTGTAGCAAAAATAGTTGTCCTGAGAGAGAGAGTTGTTCCTAAGCATAAGGTAGCATAGAAGGAGTGACGCAGAGGGCTTGCATCATCGTTTCAAGCCAGAGAGAGGTCTAGCACAGAGGTAGAGAGAGGCGGAAGAGGCTCACGAAGAGCTATGTCATCCTACTTAGTCAGGTAGGCTTGACGTAGTTGGCCAGAGGAGTGATTCAACCATTGCTGGGATTGCTCAGAGTTGAAAGGCTTAGTTTCTTCATTTGTCGATGCTTAGGGAGTTGTGGGCAGATTGTGGATTGGGAAGCTCATGGAGTGTTGTTTTTGTCGAAGCAGAACAATACCTAATGGGATAGAACCAAGGTAGAGGGAGTCACTGCCTTGACGGGTTTCGAGCAAAGAAATCCAGATCCGAGTTGCAGTTTCAAAGACGATCAGAGAGGAGCGGATCGACAGTTGGCAGAAGAGAACTTCCAGGAGGGAAGTCAAGACTCAGAGGGAGTGTACGAGAGAACTCCTAGGAGGGAAGTCGAGACTCAGAGGGAGTCTAGGAGAGAACTCCTAGGAGGAAAGTTGAGACTCAGAGGGATTCTAGAAGAGGAGTGGATGGCAATGAACGGACTAAGGGATTAAGACAAGTTGGACGGGGTCTCCGAATTTGTCATCTAGAAGGCCAGGATCCTATTTGTTCTGGATAGACATCGCATCAAGGGCTTTGCCTTGAAAACCGTGGCTATCCCAATTGACCCAACTGATAATGAAAGGTATGAGGATGCATAATCCTTTATGGGGTCAAGGATCATGTCATACCACATATTGCCGAGAAGAATACGACAAAGGAGATGTGGGATACTTTGACGACATTGTATCAGGGCACTTCCGTGCAGAGGAAGATGCTACTAGAGAATCAGTTGCAGTCATATCAGATGGATACGAGGGAGTAAATAGATCTATACCTCAGCAAATTGCAAGAGATTCGGGACCAACTTACTTCCATAGGGGCCACACCGGATCAGGAGTTCATGGTGAGGACCGCCCTGAATGCAATCTCCGAGGATTGGGCGACATTTGTCCAAAGCATTTTGGGCAGAGTTGATCTTCCAGGATGGGAAGAGATGTGGGCAGCTCTTTGCCAAGAAGAGATCAGACCGTTGACCAAGGTGAGAAGTAGCAACAAAGAAGGACGAATCAAGAAAGAGGAGGAAGAGGATGCGGCTTTGGCATCTGTGGGACAACAGGGGAAGAGGAATAAGAAGGACATCTCCAAGGTGAAGTGCTTCCATTGTGGGGAGCTGGGTCATTTTGAAACCTAGTGTCCCAGGAAGAACAATAAGAGAGAGTCTTATGACTCTAAGGCAGCTCTGGCTAAGGCGAAGAAAGAAGTCAAGGCGGATGACGACTATGCCATGAGTGCTCATGCACCTCTAAAGAAGACGTGGAGTGACATCGAGCTATAGTTAGGAGGACTACAGAAGATGAGGGGCAGGAATCATCCTTGAGCTGGCTAAACTCTTGGATCATATCCGACTACAGGAGCCTCGAATGATAGTAGTAGGATGACGGATGACAGTAGAAGCAACATGCGATGGAGTGACAAGGAAGTGCTAGAGTGTAGAGGTCTATAGCAATGCAGTGGGGGTTGCAGTAGTGCAAGAGGCACAAAGGTTGTTGCAGTAGTGCAGAGAGGCACATAGATGGTTGTAGCAGTGCGAGATGCACAAAGGTGTTTGCAGCAGCACAAAGGCAGCAGAGGGAGCACATGATAGCAGCAAATGTAGCTTCAGCATCAGGAGGCTTCTGGATTGACAAGGATGTTAGTATTTGGGTATATCAGTTACTTACTTCTCTGTAACTGAGTTGCAGTGCAGCAGTTAGCAATGGCATTGTTATGGGCAACATGATGCAACATTTGAGAGAGAGTTGTAGTACAGATGCAATGTTTGGAGGAAGGACCAGCAACAACACGGATGCAGAGGGAGTTGCAGTATAGATGTAGCAGTGGCAATTGCAGAGCCATGGGTAGAAGTATAGGAAGCAACAGTGCAATGGATGTTGGGCAACGGGCCAAGCATCAACACAGGTACTGATGTTGGAGGATCACTGTGATGTTTAGAGTTGGAGCATTACTAGAGCACATTCTTTGCTAAGGGGGAGTGTTGATTTTTAGTAGCATCGAATGTGCTATAGCCATGAAAATTGGTGAAGCGGCTAAAGCACATGAGATCTCCAAGACTCGGAAATGGTTTGGGGAAATTCCACTCGGTTAGAGAGATATTAAAATAATTAATAATTTTAATGGGGTTCCTAAGTCTAAACTTAGGAAAATTAAAATATTAATGGCTATTGATATAAAACTGGGTGAGAATGTGAGAATGTTTTAAATGACATGGATCAATCCAAATCTAATCTTGTCCGTTGATTAGCGACTTTATCTTGGCTGTTGAAGACTCAACAGGAAAATTATAAGAGGAGGCTTGAGGGCCAGTTGGATATACACCAAGATTAATCAATCAGTTAGATTTTTTGGAGCAGGGTTTGCTGATAAAATTCGAACAAGTGATCTGAGTTGAAATGAGGGGCAGTGAGTACATATCAGAGAGGTAGAGATAGCGCAAGAGGGCCAGTGCAGTGACTGAGGAGGCTACGTAAAGGAAGCAGGAGCCACACAAAGGCAGCTAGAGACTATGCAGAGGCTGAGGGGCCTGCATGGGTGACGTAGAAGGCCAAAGAGATGACACAGAGAGGCAGAAGACTGACATAGGGGGTTCCAGAGCTACGTAGAGGCTAGCAGAGTTGACACAGAGCCTTGGAGAAGCATTGGAAGGTTTTTCTTGGGGTAGACTAGTGCTGGAAAGCTGAATATCTGCTTCTGAAAAGAGGTATTATTGTCGTGTAGAAATATCTATTGGGTGAGCCAGTTTGGCACCCTAGTTGTACTCAAGAAAGCTACTTAATAATAAAACCCTCAGAACTACTGCACCGTTTTTCTCGCATTAGGTTTTTTCGAGGACGATTGTCCAAAAATAATGGTGTCCCTCGTGTGTTTGTCTATTATTTCAGTTGATGATCTGTATGTGAGTTGAGACTGCATTTATGTTTATTTTTAGTATTTATATGGCTAAATAACTTATTAAGGAATAAACAAGTAGGTGAAATAAACCAGATAATGTAGTAGGAATTTATGACGTGTTAGACTTAGAAATTTCAACAGAGGGTGATGGTCCTGCTACAACAATCTAGAATTGATCTGATTGATCTCCTTTTTGCAACTGCACTAGACCCTGCCCATCTGGCACATTGGAGTCTCATACTCCACTTGGATCTGGTGCCCCCCTATCTCGTATCGAGCCTAGTCCTTAACTAGGACCCTTCCTTTCTTTGCAAATCACACTAGACAACTTGAACTTTCTCTGGCACCTGTCTCCAACATCTAGAAGTCCATTTGTTTCCCAGATCTTCATTATGACTAACTTGTATGACCTATTATGTTAATCTCATACTGTCATCCCTCCAAAGCTACAAAAATCTGGAAACTCAAAACTGGAGAAATAAACCTCGAAAATATCCCTCTTTCCATCTGTTTGACTACTGCTTTGCTACTCGTACTCCCTTCTGGAATGCGGATCTGCTAGCTGCCACTGCAAATCTGTAATGGAAAATCAAACTTATGAAACTCGAAGTTCACTAAGAGAATTTTTCCCCTCTATTCTGTGTGCTTTTCTTTTCCACCCAATGCAGATTTTACTTCTACAACCTGTAGCAAAATCCTTTGCATCTAACCAAGGGATCGTCTCAGTGAAAAATTGGAGTTGTTGCTACTCCCTCTGACTGTTGGAACGACTTTCCTGGGAAAATTGATTTTTTTGCATCCCTGCAAACTAAAAATCAAATTCCTTCCCCAGCAACGCGACCTGCCTATCTAGATACTTCGATGCCCTTGAAAATTTCGGCATGTTGCCCCTTTTGAGTAGCGAGATTTTCTTCTCCACTTCTGAGCTTCTCGGTTGATCACTTACGCTCTAATACCATGTGAAAATTCCAATACCATAATCCTATTGTAGCATCTGACATTATTTCTCCTAATTGTTAATTAATTTAACAATTTATCTGCTACAAAAAATATCAAAATAAACGTATCGCAACCTTTAGAATTAAAAAATCTGCAGAAAAATAAAATTTTGGAAACTAAGAAATGCTAGCACACACACATAAAATTAACACAATTATTTTTCGACAAGTCCCCGATAAAATTGGTGCAATAGTTGAGGATTTTATTATTATGCAACAGTGGGAAATTCTAAGTACAACTGGATGCCGAAATTTA